>BSQZ01000015.1:1327500-1387500 GCA_033239005.1 Lamellibrachia satsuma
AAAGAAAATCGTTTTTTCCAGGAATCCTACGAAACGTTATAACGGCGGCCTTTGGAAAATCAAATGTTGTTTCACACCTGTTGCTCTATGGACGGGTGTGACGTAGTAATTATTATTGTTATTCTTGTTTAACAGTCATGTTGTCCTCTTCCGGAAGGCGTTTGCTAATTCGGTTTAATAATAAGTACCTTGCTCCATTTGTTACGAAATTATTTGTCTAAAAACAAACCTGTCCTCAGAACCTACGCCCTGGAAATAAAGATGACCGGCCGGTCAGAAATAACTGGACGTTTACACCTAGTGTAGGTAACGCAGGTAGAAAGAGGCGCCTGACAGCCAGCCAGCCAGCCAGAAGGACACACAGACATGTAATGGTGTGGTTTGATATATATTCTGACTCGGATACGACTGCGTCACGCTGTAGGTACCGACAGGTGCACAAGTAATTTAAGCGGCCGTTCGCTTTACTGCCGCAGGCCGAAGAGCAACATCGTCCCGGTTATATACAGGAACCCAGCGAATAGGAAAGCGTGTCCCATTACACAAGCCTGCCCAAGTGCAAAAAGAGTTACCAGTGCAGGCAATTTGTCGCCTCCTACAAAAAATCAACCTATGTATCATTTCTGCTCACAGCGGTGACGTAACGTGTTCGTTCTTCGTTAGCACTAGTAGGCCCTATACTGACGGCGTGAGTGGGGGGGGGGGGGGCATTGGGCCATATACCCTCTTTGGCTTTTAACCGCATGTTTTTATTGCGCCGCTTCAAGGTATCATGGTTGACTGATCGGCTTGCCTCTCCCTTTGTCAGATACTAGAAGCGCCTTTGAACAGACTTCAACAAATATTATCACGTCATTCAAAGTTAGAAGCCACATAGCCGAATGCATTTTCAACGGTATAAATTTGTATTGAAATTACCTTTATAAAATGCAGCACACAAACACACACACGCGATCATTAATACGCACATGAAATCTGTTGGTGCAAATAACGCAAATGTGCAGAAAATATTAACAATTCATCTGCAGCAGTTTGCAATAATAGCGTTGACTGGAGATATCCGTAGTTGCCTACATAGTTTCCTATACGGTTTGGCATTCACCCTAGCCTATTCGAAATAATGAGTCAAACGGTCGGGGTTGTGTGCGCATGGTGTGACTGCTACTTACACGGGTTTGCTTGGAACTCAGAGGGTTAGAGCTTGCTTAAATTGTTGGGGTTCTGTGATGCTGGTTAATGTGTCTGGTGACGAGTGCCAATCTTTTATTTTCCTGGGAAAATAGGAGAATTTATAACAGTTCTTGCTGGCTGGATGGTATTGAATGCTTTGCTATGGAGATGCCGTGATTGACGCTGCGCGGGCAGGAGACGGTTTCCGATTGGCAAAGATAAATGACAGTTGGTGGATTTGTGGAATATGATGATACGTCTGTTTGTTCCTCTGGTGGTTAGTTGTTGCCAGTGTAAATTCTGTGTAATTTCTGACACTTCCCCCTTTTCTCTTGATGTGTAATCATTGTAACAAAAGCACACTGCCCTCCTTTGCACCTTCTCTATTTTGTTAATGAGGACTTGGGTGTCTTCCAAATTGCCGCTGCGTGAGGGATCCACAACGTTACTGCATGAGGTGTCTACAACGTTACTGCGTGAGGGGTCCACAACGTTACTGCGTGAGGGTCCACAACGTTACTTAATGAGGACTCCACAACGTGAGGGGTCCACAACGTTACTGTGTGAGGGGTCCACAACGTTACTGCATGAGGGGTCCACAACGTTACTGCATGAGGGGTCCACAACGTTACTGCGTGAGGGGTCCACAACGTTACTGCGTGAGGGTCCACAACGTTACTTAATGAGGGGTCCACAACGTGAGGGGTCCACAACGTTACTGCGTGACGGGTCCACAACGTTACTGCGTGAGGGATCCACAACGTTACTGCGTGAGGAGTCCACAACGTTACTGCGTGAGGGGTCCACAACGTTACTTAATGAGGACTCCACAACGTGAGGGGTCCACAACGTTACTGCATGAGGGGTCCACAACGTTACTGCGTGAGGAGTCCACAACGTTACTGCGTGAGGGGTCCACAACGTTACTTAATGAGGGGTCCACAACGTTACTGCGTGAGGGGTCCACAACATGAGAGATCCACAACGTGAGGGGTCCACAACGTGGGGGTTCCACAACGTGAGGCGTCCACAACGTTACTACAGGGGTTAGTTTTATTATTGCGATAGTATTAACAAGATTGCCATCCGAGGTAAATGTCCAGATGGCAAGTGGACAAGGAAGCCATTGGCTTATCGAGAGTCCAACATTTTTTCACCGCCCTCCTGAGATATGCGTCAACCTTGTTTTTAAACATATTCAGCAGTTGCACAATCTGTGGACAATTTGCCCCACTTATTTATTGTCCTCTATGAGAACGAGTACTTCCTGATATCTGATCTTTACTAATGTTATCTCATGTCCTATAGTTCTACTATCTTTCTTGAGTGAGAAAACAATATTTCTATCAATATTTTCATACCCATTCAATATCTTTAAAACTTCAGTTTGATGTCGTCTTATCCTCCTTGTCTCTACAGTTGTCAAACCATATTCTTTTAGACGTTCTTCATAGCTAAGGTCTCTCAGTCCTCTCCAAGCTTGTATATAATATTCTAAATGAGGCCTAACTATTGCTTCATGCAGAGGTATAATTAGCTTTTTTCCTTTTATGTTATATTTGTCATAATCAACCAAAAAAATGATTGATTATCGTTTGATGCTGCAACACCACACTGCTCTGAAACTTTCATGTCAGTACTTACTGTTACTCCTAAGTCCTATTTTATAGTTTACATCCAAGTTTGCGTGTCCTGTGTGTAAGCATTTACATTTTCAAAAATTTAATAAAATATGCCATTTTTCAGACCATTTAACTAATTTGTCTAGATCGTTTTGTAAATGTTATTTATCGCCAGCATTGTCAGTACGTTGTTTGTTAAATTATCGTCCAAGTCATTAATATATATATATATATATATATATATATATATATATATATATATATATATATATATATATATATATATATATATATATATATATATATATATATATATATATATATATATATATATATATATTAAGAATAATTAAGGTCATAATACTTATTCTCGTGGTATACCACTCAAAACTGATTTCCAGTTTGAAACCTCTCCATCTACTACAACACGCTGTCTTCTGTCAGTCAGCCATTGTTCAATCCATTCAATTATGCCATCCCCGATACCATAGGCTTTTAATTTAAATAGTAATCTTTGATGTGGCACTTTGTCGAAAACTTTCTTTCAATTACTAGTGCAATACTATTGCGATAGTTTCATGACTATTGCGATGTTATGGTGATAGTTTAAAATAATCACGGAATAGTAAATAGCTAGGAAAGCAGTTCCAAAGAGTAATTGAAGGGTGCGCTGTGACGTGTTGAAAAAACATGTACACTTGTATTATTATAGTGATACAAGTGGCCAGTCCGATTTGTTTTGCCAGCTATCGTTACTATCGATAGCGTATTATCGACGATAACTATCGATAGATAAATTTACTATCGATAGTATTGCATCCAGGCATGTGACGATTAACTTATCTTAATCGTTAACTTGCAAAAGTTAAGTTAGGTTAACATTAACTTGACTACTTAACTTTTGAAGGTTAACTTAGCTTATAGTGAAATTAACGGATTAACTTCAATTAATTTACAGTTAACTTATTTTCACAAAGGCATTGCATTAATGTCATCCACACCTCCCTGTGATGATTATTATACATAGTTAGGTACATTTTCGTCCGATAAAGTGTTGTGTGTTTACTCCAGGGCCACTGACATCACCTGTGGCGCGATAGAACTGCCATCTAGCGATCATTGGCCTTATGAAATACTAAAATATGTCTTAAAAACTGTTTGTGTCATTTGTCTTCGACACAATTAACTTTGTTGGACGTTTACATTCCCGAGGACAAAAATATCCGACAAGTGACGTCAGTAATGCGATATCCAGCGAGATCTCAAAATGGGTGGAATGTAGGAAAGCCGGTGACTAACTATTTATTTGCCATTTTCGGTCGGGCCGTTTTCGGATGTGCCTTTATAGGAGCAGAGCAAAATGGCACATAAAAACGTACACACGTAAATGACACCTACTACAATGGCACAAATGAAGCACAGTTGATGTTTTTTTATTAGGCCTATATATGATTTTGTGAAACAGATACTTTAATGTCGGATGACAACTGCATTCAAAGCAAATAATAAAGGCGCATCTAGGCTTGTTGGCGGGGGGGTTCTCAGTCAGTTGTAGCCATATGTCGTTCTACTTACGAACCGGGGGGGGGGGCGGACGACACATGTGTCGTTCTACTTACATAAGGGTTAATATTAGCCGGCTGCTAATACTTCAGTCTTTACATTGACACTAGTTCCGATGTAGGCCTATATACGTTGTCTTTACCGTACTATTTGTCATGGACACGGGGGGTTTAAGAACCCCCTCATGATCAAGGAGGGGTCTTGAGACCCCTAAGACCCCCTGGATCCGCTACTGAAGAACACATGTAATTGACTGAAAACCTGCTTAGGTAATATGGTCAAATGGCTACAACAGCATGTGTGTGTGTGTGTGTGTGTGTGTGTGTGTGTGTGTGTGTGTGTGTGTGTGTGTGTGTGTGTGTGTGTGTGTGTGTGTGTGTGTGTGTGTGTGTGTGTGTGTGTGTGTGTGTGTGTGTGTGTGTGTGTGTGTGTGCGTGTGTGTGGGGGGGTGTGTGCGTGCGTGCGTGTGTGCGTGCGTGCGTGCGTGCGTGCGTGCGTGCGTGCGTGCGTGCGTGCGTGCGTGCGTGCGTGCGTGCGTGATTGCGTGCTACGATGTCAGAAACGTGAGTTAAAGTATAATAAAGTCCATATTTACCCTGACTGATGATGATGTGTACTATTGTTTACATATATTGGACTGGCATTTCTGAGTTTAAAATATTTAATATGGTTAATATATGTGGCATGAGACGATCGTGAGGATTTTAGGCGAAACGTTACTTTTGAACTTTGAACCTAAGGTCAAGGTAATTAAAAGTCAAAACAAACATGGCAATATCTTTCTAGTTATTGAAACACATGAGAACACATTTATTATGATTGCCACGAATTGACACCCAATGAGTGAGTAGCACAAGTGTAAAGTTTGAATGAGGATCAGTTGGGCGCAGTTCTTATCTTACCTGAAGTGGCAATTAAAGTTACTCTCTTTCTCTAGGATTGGTTTTACGACTCACATTCCAAATTCTGAAGTGAGATCTCGACATGTACCACATGACACTTAAAAGGCGACAACTTGAGGTAACAAGTGCCTAAGAAAGCCAAACATATCATACACGAAACCATGTCAAGACCTATTCTCCTCTTTGGCGGTGGATGTTGGACCTTGACCAAGAAAGTCGAATCACCGCAGCAGACATGAAATCCATAAGAGTGATCCAGGGTGTGACCAATTTCTACAAGGAGAGCAAGATCGCCCCAACAGTAAAAGTGATCAAGGTGAATAAATTGAGATGCCATGGTCATGTGATGAGAAGAGAAAATTATTCTGTCATAAAAGTGGTCCTAAAAGTGGCCCGAAGCGACGATGACGGGAAAGAGACCTAGGCCCAGGTTACGATGGATCAGCAACATCAGCAGCCGTCTGGAGGGAAAGAGACAGAGAGGAAGGTCCAGGTTACGATAGATCAACAACATTAGCAGCCATCTGAAGGGAAAGAGACAGAGAGGAAGACCCATGTTACGATGGACCAACAACACCAGCAGCCATCTGAAGGGAAAGAGACAGAGAGGAAGACCCATGTTACGATGGACCAACAACACCAGCAGCCACCTGGAGGGAAAGAGACAGAGAGGAAGGTCCAGGTTACGATAGATCAACAACATCAGCAGCCACCTGGAGGGAGAGAGACGGAGAGGAAGACCCATGTTACGATGGACCAACAACATCAGCAGCCACCTGGAGGGAGAGAGACGGAGAGGAAGGTCCAGGTTACGATAGACCAACAACATCAGCAGCCACCTGGAGAGAAAGAACACCAGCCTCAAAGATGTAGTAAGAACGGGCGATACAAGAACCGTACAGAATGGAGGGAGTTGATTTCTAGTGTCATTCCTAACTGGAGTAGGGTGAGCAGGTGAACTTCAGATAACACTTTACAAGGCACGTCATGTATACTGACAGTCACACCATCAACACAGACATTCGAAGACTGGACAGACTGTGAAACCCCCATGGCTCTCAACGTATGTATTTAGGTACACTAATTTGTTACCTATGACTTATACAAACGTAACTTTATGTTAGAGAAAACACAATGGCGCGAATAAGCGTATCCATTGAGTGTGGTATTTTTTTAAGTTGATAAGATAAAAAATTCATAATAGCAATGTAATAAATCATTAATAAATAAAGGAAGCGCAGTTCATTTTATTCGTATTTGGTGCCATTTTATGTAACTGTAGCAACGTATTATAGATACTGTGGATTTGGTTAAAAAGGAGGAGGCTACTGGGTTTTTAAATTAACGCTACACGTACAGCAATGTAACGCAACAGCATTGTCAACAGTTGAGCCTTGAACATGTCAATAAAATAAGCTGTTGTTTTTACAACCGACTTGTTCCAGCTGACACTGGCGGCGTTCCTGCTGACGTCACTGGTTGTCATTGGATACCAAGACGCGACCGCAATCTTTGCAATACCAGTCAATGGTGAACTCGTAGACTGTGGCATCGACTGCGTAGACAAATACTTGAGGTTGGAAAGTTAATTAAATACTAAATGAACTTTGCAACTGATATAAAATGGAAAATGATAGCAAAAGCTAAACTTATTCAGTATTTCTGGTAGGGTTTACAGTAGGGTGGGTCAAAACGCGTAACAGTACGTAACAGAACGTAACAGTACGGTTGCAGCAGAAGTAAAACACTCGGTATAAACTGTTCACGTTAACCTTTGCCTTTGAGTTTGGCTTTGGGTTTCATAATTATATAAATCGTTCTTATCAAAGTGGGACTGTTCACGGCAGTCACGGGGAACTAAGACAAAAGAAGTGAATGCATAAACTAAATAGATGTGATTATAGTAGAGGCATAAATGAGTCGGTTGCGGACGATTTATGAGAAGAATATTTAAACAAAGAAATTATAATATTTACCCCGTGGGTAGAGTAGTGTGTATATAGGTCAAAGACATATTTCTGATACGGGGATACGTTATGGTTAGGATGTTTGAGTACTTGCGTGATTAAAGCAGATACGAAGATTGGCATTTACCTCAGTATAATTGATCAGCCTCTCTTCAACTTGTGACATATAAGAACATTTTGCGTTGAAAAGCAAAATGAAACACAAAGAAAGGCTGGGGACATGAAGTTTCACATTACCGTACAATGGCACGTATGTGTACACGCACGCCCGCATGCACGCACGCACGCACATACATGCTAGGCTGTCCGAAATTGATTTTACTGCGTTCTTGAACTGGTGCATTTTGGATCCGACACTGCTTACACATACCTGTGATGATCAAAGTGATTGAGATAATTATTCCTCGCACCAATTCGTCTCCCACATCGTTCCATCCCTTCACGTTTATCCCCTCAAGACACACACAGCATAAGAATACAAAAATTTAATTACAGAGACACACAAATCCTTACGTTGTGCGCATGTGCATGCAGTTGCAACCGATGGTGACATGGTGACAGGTTTTGGATAAGATATTTTGGTTATGCCGAATTAGACTACTGCCCGACTAAAGGCCATTCACACATTCTTGCCCATTACCCCCTTTCCGACATCCAAAATACGCCACTGGCGACTGGCAGCGCCACCGTCTACGATCGTTTTTGCTTTGCTGAATTTCCTGGATCAGGCGATCGATTGTGCTTGCAACTTATCATAGACATTTGAACACACAGTTTGGTTTCGTTATCGCATGATTTTATGGTAAAGCACGATCCACGAATAATAAACGAATTAGGTTTAAAAAAAATTCTTCTCAAATGTTCTCTTCGTTGAACATCAAATGACAGAAATTTCAATAAGTTATGTCCAAATGAGGGCGACTCCGTCCCAATGACGGAGAGTTGACGTGTATGCTTACACACATCCGCAGAGTGCCTGTCTCACATGTCGACTGGTGTACGCACTGTCCGGTGTCCCTTATAGTTGCAGGTTCTCAATCATGAAGATCAGTGACGATATGGTATGCAAGCCCATGCTGAAGAGCTGTGCCAGAGACTGTCGTCGCGAGGTCGACCGCGCGGAGAAAGAGAACGACTCGGAGAAGGAGGGCGCCACGGAGGATTAGGAGTCCAGTTGGTTTAACCGCTGATGACCATGTTAATGTGTTTTGCGTGATTGTTGTTGAAACTACTTAAAGAACATCAACCAATGCTTTATTTCCAAATGGACATTAATTATACGTACAAACAATATAAAAGAGCTTAATGAGGTAACATCATACATTTCCAAGAAGAACACGGGAAAGTTGAAGTGCAATACTATTAAATCACTTTCCCGAATGCAAACATAACAGGTGCAGGTATACGTATGAACAGCATACATTAATTTATTTTATTTTGTTGTAAAACAAAATGATTCCTGTTAACGTGTTTACTCTGTGAAACATGTTCTGCTGTGTCACACTTATTGTGTGCTTGCTGCTCTTCAAGAAATAAACATTAAGTCGTTTTTGGAAATAATTTGGAGTATACTGAGACACTGTTAATACGGCACTGACTGCCGTTTTTGTGGTTGCTATATGTCAGATACATATATTTTTTACTCCGGGATAGAATGCATCAAGACGATTGTAACAAATATAAAATTATGGTCTTCTGGCCCGTTCTCAAGATTTTGAAAAAGGGGGTTCAAACGTACATAATCAGGGGGGAGTTTTGAGATGATTTCTGAAAAGTGTTAAGTTAAACAAAAATCATGCGAACCCCCTGACCCCCCACCCCCAGAGGACTGGCATGATCTTCCATAGTTATCAGTAATTCTTCCAGAATTACGATCACATATGCATTTCTAAATAGTGCTTTTTCGCTTGTCGACAACGATGTGAATACAAGCTTTGTTCAAAGGAATAACATTCCTGGTATTAATATACTAAGTGTATTTTTTGTGTGATCTAAGTGTATGATATTTTACAGTAGAAAGAGTTTACAGTAGAAAGAGTTTACAGTAGAAAGAGTTTACAGTAAAAGACATCTCCTGTAATTGTTATTGCAATTGTTGAAGTTTAAGCATTACGTACAAACCCACCTAAATATGAATATATATAACACATAAAAACATCAAGCCAACAACTGTTGTGTCTATTTCTAAGGTATATTGGTGATCTATGAATTTGCACAAGAAAATGATTTGCATGGCTAGATCTACAGACGAGAGCAGACATAATGTCAAAATGGCTCAGATGTGGCATCACCCACATAACCACAACAAATGGTTGCTACACAATAACAACCAGTTCAAATGTTATTGTTATTACTTGACGGGTGGATGATTTACTAACAATACTTCTGTATACATGGACTAGGATGGATGATTTACTAACAATACTTCTGTATACATGGACTAGGATGGAGGATTTACTAACAATGTTTCTGTATACATGGACTAAGATGGAGGATTTACTAACAATGTTTCTGTACACATGGACTAAGATGGAGGATTTACTAACAATGTTTCTGTATACATGGACTAAGATGGAGGATTTACTAACAATGTTTCTGTACACATGGACTAAGATGGAGGATTTACTAACAATGTTTCTGTATACATGGACTAAGATGGAGGATTTACTAACAATGTTTCTGTACACATGGACTAAGATGGAGGATTTACTAACAATGTTTCTGTACACATGGACTAAGATGGAGGATTTACTAACAATGTTTCTGTACACATGGACTAAGATGGAGGATTTACTAACAATGTTTCTGTACACATGGACTAAGATGGAGGATTTACTAACAATGTTTCTGTATACATGGACTAAGATGGAGGATTTACTAACAATGTTTCTGTATACATGGACTAAGATGGAGGATTTACTAACAATGTTTCTGTACACATGGACTAAGATGGAGGATTTACTAACAATGTTTCTGTATACATGGACTAAGATGGAGGATTTACTAACAATGTTTCTGTACACGTGGACTAAGATGGAGGATTTACTAACAATGTTTCTGTACACATGGACTAAGATGGAGGATTTACTAACAATGTTTCTGTACACATGGACTAAGATGGAGGATTTACTAACGCCGCACAGACTAGTGACTGTGTAGCTGTGTTGCAGCGGTAGCTGTGTTGTAGCGGTAGCTGTGTTGTAACGGTAGCACTCATTTCGGCTATAGACACTCGGCGGTGTCGCACTCCGTAGCCGGTCAACTCACTTTTCACAAACGTTAGTAACACATAGTTCCATCTAGCGATTAAGACATACACTAAATTAATCACACACATACACACACGCACGCACGCACGCACGCACGCACGCACGCACGCACGCACGCACGCACGCACGCACGCACGCACGCACGCACGCACGCACGCACGCACGCACGCAAGCACGCACGCACGCACGAACGAACGAACGAACGAACGAACGAACGAAAGCACGCGCACCAGAGGAAATAATCGGTATTTCGGATATTTCTTGTCAAGGTTCTCTAGTTTCTAATTTAACAGCGCAAGAGAGTAAGGCCATTGAAAAGGTGAAGTGACCAAATCAGAAGATATAATACTCGGGTACTGCCTGTACGGTCAATGTAGAAATACTCGTTAAGCCCGCTGCCTAACTCCCAAAACTGAACCATTTTGAATTCCAAAAACTATTTTAAGAAAATACAGATGGAAGGAATCTCCTGATTGACTTTTTAAAAAATCGGCAATATCGTAACTTCAAGCGTCTATAGCGCGATTTTTTAAATGCGGCATTTTGTCGATTCTGACAGCGTGAGAGGAGCACATATGTAAAATTCCCGTTCTTCTTGTTTTGATGTTGCCTTTGCTGAATATGTTTGTATACTATATCTGCCTGTATAGTAGCATGTTACGTTAATATATGGCACTGACCCGCTGATGAGCCGACACGGCGTATGGCCAGTCTCGTGTGACTCTCGTGTGACTGGCATTGCGAAAATGTGCTACGAATAAAGTGTTTTCTCTGATACTTCGTACATTTATTCACAAATGAAACATGGTGACAGAAGTGAAACAGGTAATGCTCACACTTTAGCATACAGCGACTTCGGGGAGTACACATACGCCAGTCGGAGACGACGGACCGACAGAGGGGAAGGCAGTGTTTGTTGAGCCATTTTTCAATCTTTTTGATATCTATGGCACAATTATATTCATAGCTCAACACTGTTTTTACTCACGTAAACTGTGATTATTAGTAGATAATTTTATACCAAGATAATATATCTAATATGCATAGATAATTATCTGCAGCTGATTCTAAATAGGGTTTGTAAGGTGGCTCAACTAACACTTGGTGCTACAGTGTAGCGTACGTTAGGTAAATGCTTTATTTGTATAATGTGCGTAGGCCTTGTACACAAAATTCGCCTCTGACAAGTCTACACGATTAATTAATAAGTTGACACAGTTAATTAATATAGACTTATAGGCCAATCGCAACTAGTATAATTAACTGCCAATATGTTGCCTTTGTAGCTATTGGATGTCCCAATAATGAATTCATTGATGTATTTTGGGATAAAGAACACTCGTCTTCATACTTTAACCGCTGCTCAACTAACCCTCCCTTGGGCCTTGGGTAGCTCAACTAGTTAAACCATTGGTAAATGCACAGACAATATAGTCTGGTCGTTGATAGCTTACACACCAGCAGACTTTAATGACAATCACAAAACATTTCAAAAACATACTTTTAACTCACATTTTCTGACCGTTGTGAAAAAATGGCACTTATTGTACACCAATCGTGTTCTAATAACATGCTCAATCAATGTTTAGTACCATGTAACTGTCGCTGTTGTAGTTTCCTGAGAAACATGGGTGGTTCAACTAACCCAATGGCTCAACTAACACTGACTTCCCCATCGCAAGAATTAACCCTCCACAGCCCATTTATCTGTCACAGAACAGAGAAGACAATTTCGAACGTTTCCATAAGCAATGGCAGAACTATTCCATCGTGTCAAGGCTGAACGATGAAACAGAAGAATATCAAGTTGCCCTCATGAAATACACAGTAGGTGAACAATGTGTCAAAATAGTTGAAAACGCCGACACAGAACACTCAACCACTGACAGCATATTCGTAGAGCTACAGACACTGCGCGGGGGGCGCCAACATCGTGTTCCGCAATTCATCCTGCCAAAAAGAAGAAGATGTTGACATGTATTTGGTAAGGCTGCGAGAGTTGGCTGCTTGGTACAGCTCTGGTAACCTGCAAGACGAACTCATCAGGTTTTACGGATTGAGCACGTCATAAAAAAGAGTGTCCAGCATTCAGACAGCAGTGCAGCTGTGTGTATGCAACGGGCGACCAGACAGACAGCGACCATGAATCGGTAGAGCAGTTAACAACGGTGGAAGTTCACAGGCTGGACATAACTAAAATCTACTTGACAATGAGGATGGTGAACTCAGGTAAATCGGTGAAGATCCACATTGACACATTATCATCTATGAACGTCATACCTCGAGCACTTGTACCAAAAGGTACAGATGTCATACTGACGGCAACAAGACTGAAATCATGGAGAGGTGTCAAGATCAAGCCGGTGTGAGTCGCCAAAGTGATGATGCGTAACATATCCAATGAGACGAAGTACAACGTGAAGGCCGCGATTGTCGAAGAAACCGTAACTGCGATATCGGGGCTACGAGCAAGTGAAGTGATCAAGTTCATCACAGTCAATGAATCAAACGAAGGCGAGTGAGGTCAACTTACTAGAGTGGTTTAGGACACCACAGGACATTGTGAAACAGTTCCATTCTGTATTCCACGATGAGGTTGGCACCCTGCTAGGAGTGCAACATTTGGAAACAGACCCAGAAGTGCTGCCTTCGGTGAGTCGAGTGAGAAGAATATCACACGCCATATCAGATGATGTGAAATCAGAGCTGCAAGGATGGAGACTGGCGGCGTCATTGAGAAAGTGGAGCAACCAACGGCATGGGACAGTAACCTAGCGACAGCAGTGAAGTCAAATAGCAAAGTCAGGGTATGCACAGACCCACAACAGTTGAACAAAGCTCTCACGACGGAGCACTAGTTGATGCCCGCTATAGATGACGTCTTCTCGGTGTTAAAGGGGGGCAAAAATGTTAACAGTAGTAGATCTTAAATGGGACTATTGGTACGTGAGGACAGACGAAGACTTGTCTCTCAAGACGACTTTCAACACTCCTTTCAGACGGTGTAGATGGTTACGTCTTCCATTTGACCTCAACATCTCTGCGGAAATCGTCCAACGATGGTGTCACGTGTGTGGCTGATGACATAGTGGTGACAGGATGTGGAGACACCAAGATGTGTGCCACACAACAGCAAGACGAAAGACTTACACCCCCACTGTAAAGATATGAACAGTTGGGGATCAAACGCAACAAGGAGAAGAGTCGGTCTAACATCAAGTTCCTAAGACATGTGGTGACAGAGGAGGGTCTACGTCCAGATCCGGAGAAGGTGCGATGCCTGCAACACATGACTGAACCAGCAATGTATATGAATTGAGGAGATTCCTGGGATTCATACAATACCTTGTGAAGTTTCTCCCAGATCTCTCTGACATCACAGAGCCGATGTGACAACTGACCAAGCATGGCGCAGACTGGCAACGGGGAGACTCCCAGAAAGAGGCATTCATATATGCTAAAGCGATGGTGATGACAGAACCAATACTTCGATGCTACAGACCTGAAGTGGAACTGACAAACCATTGTGACACGACCGACTACGGCCTGGGAGCAGCCCTACTCCAAGACGGTCGACCACTCGCATACAGCAGTCGTGCCCCCCACCGAGACAGAAGGAAGATACGCAACTATTGAGAAGGATGCTAGCAGTGGTCTGGTCTGTTGAGAAGTATCACCAATACACATTAGGAGGGCACACTGCGGTATACTCAGATCACAAGCCACTGGAGCGCATCATGACCAAACCTCTGAAGGATGTTCCAAAAATGCCTGCAAAACGTGCGTATGAGACTGCAGCAGTATGATGTCAATGTTGTGACAAGCCGGGAGAAGAACAACACCCGGTCGACACTCTGAGCCGCAGCAACCACAGAGTAACTGATGAGAGTCCCTCAAGAGACAACGAGGAAGAGATGGTGAATGCGGTGGGGCACAGCCAAATAGGGGAACAGTGGCAACTGGAGCTGGTGAGACAAACCGCAGCGGATGAGAGCCTACAGGCCCTGAAGAGAGTGATTTTGGCTGGTTAGCCAGACGACAGAAGCATGGTGCCAGACGTAACCAAACCGTACTATCAATTCCGAGATGAACTGGCAGTATTTGATGGAACTATCCACAGAGGTGAGCAAGCAGTGAGGAACTTCAGCCTTACAACTGTGTGAGCCACGGTGACCATTGACTGCGAGCAGTGAGGAACTTCAGCCTTACAATTGTGTGAGCCATGGTGACCATTGACTGCGAGCAGTGAGGAACTTCAGCCTTACAACTGTGTGAGCCATGGTGACCATTGACTATGTGTGCGTTTAGAGATCTGATCAAGTCAGTGCCATGACACTAGTAATATCCACCGATACTTAATAAATCCAACAATCAACAACGCAAAGTCAAACAACTTAAAACAAACATATTAACTTCTACTTAACACAGGCACCTCACGCTACAGTTACTGTTGTATGTTACTAAGTATACATAATTAACACAGTTTGTTTAATTTTCTTAGCAGTTGTTTTTAAGAGCTGCATGTTGTATTTTAAGCGGCACATGATTAAGTATATCGTTCATTCATTTTCACTTATACAAATAAACTACACTTCTTCAATGCCGTTACATTGTCCGTTGTTTTACATCTTTAATAATAATAATAATGCAACCAATTATATCTTGTACATCATCAACAGGTTGATGGGTTTAGTTTTAAAATTAATGTTGTAAGTCAAACCCAAGTTAATAATACCACACACTTTTTATGTAAACCAAAGGACAAATATTGCGTACATCGTTTCTTTAACCCAACTAAATAAACAGAAGTTACCATATCTCCAGAAACTAACAAAGTGTGTTACGTTTATCACAACTTGTCCTACATATAAAAAAATTATTATAGTGGGAATCGTTAGTTTGGACACTGTTAATAATACAATCTATAACTGGACTCGAAGAGGACTAAGTAAGTAAGTAAATAACTGGACAGTTGTTGGCGATGAAGAGCGGCCTGCGAGAGTCGTCTAGACTTGCCGTCGGTCGAGATGCCGCCTGTCGCCTTGACGATTGTTTACGTGCCTCTTGTCGCCTTGCCACGAGACGTCTTGTCGCCTGTCGCCGTGCCGTCAGACGCTTTATCGCCTGTCGTTGCAGATAAAATGCAGCATATTTTAACAGCATCAGAACCAATACGGCGACAACGGCGAGATGCGTAAGACACACAAAGCAGCGAAACACGTGTGCGTGGACTCATTGTAAATCAGTTAACAGGAAATGTCACATTATCGCGTCTGGGAAAATCCGTTATAGAAATGTCAACACGAACGATGCGGAAAGAGTGAATACATCAGACAATAAATCACATATTTCATTGAAA
Organism: Lamellibrachia satsuma; assembly: GCA_033239005.1. Taxonomy (NCBI): domain Eukaryota; kingdom Metazoa; phylum Annelida; class Polychaeta; order Sabellida; family Siboglinidae; genus Lamellibrachia; species Lamellibrachia satsuma. Next base: position 1,343,353 of record BSQZ01000015.1, read on the forward strand.
ATAATTAACACAACCAGACTGGGTATTTATGATTCACCTTTGAGAAAGACTCGATCCATGACGCGCGCTGTTGTCGCATGAAACCTCGGCAAGGCAAGGACGATGGACAACGAAACAACCTGTAGAAGACATCTGTAAAACAGCAAACAACTAAGACAAGTGCCACTATGACAACAAATAAAGATTACCTGTTGCGGCCGCTGTATTTGACAATCCTTCGGATGGCGTCACTTGACGCCAGGACTGTCGTTGCGCGATGAAACAGAAAACATGCAGACTTAAACAAGAGAACTAGTACCATCACGAGTTCCGTGCTCTTGCCTTTTCTTCAAAGTCTGCTGCATCAAGACGTCGACATCATTTGCTCGTTCTTGGCCGTGACGACCATACCATCGACATCAAACTTTTTGTAACCTACAACCCGAATGCACGAAAGAAAACGCAGAAACGTTACAAATTAGCATAATCATCATCGTACATATATTAAATTATACGTTTTACCTTTGTACGATACGCCTTCGTAGGATGCCTCGTGACGCCATGGTTGAGGCTGTGCACGCGAACAGAGAGAACAGACATCATTAAACAGATAACAACATAGCATTAACATCAGCAATAATAGAAGCACATGTTGCTCGATACGCTATCTTGAGATGTCAACTGACGTCACAGCAGATACGTCGCACGTAAAAACAGAAAGAAGACAAAGGACTTGGCCCGTGACTCTGGTAGTAAGGAAGCGCATTGCTGCCATGTATAGAAAAAATAAGTCGAAATTTCGAATTGCTACCACGCGGTAGCATGGTAAACTAATTGGGTGACTAAGCTTGCCCCCCCCCCGATCTCCCTATATTTTGCGAGGTCCTAGAAATGCCATGATTAACGCTTGTTCACTGGGAAGGTTACAAGGTTATATGGTGTTCTTCAAATTAATATAAAAGTTGTCTTCCTTTATTTGACATCATCGTTTCACAATGACGTCCGTGCGTGGACGTTTCAGAACGTTTTACCATGACGTCCGCGCGCGCACGTTTCGGGTGTTTTTACTATGACGTCCGTGCGCAGACGTCATAGTAATACGCTATCCATAAAGTAAGCTAAGTTGTGCCTTTTTTGAGACTCCCATCCAACCCCTTGCCACGCTTTCTAACGTTGACCTATACGCCATCCTAAAACTACGTTCGTTTTGAGAAATCTACTATGACCTATTATTATGCATAAATTTATTTTTCACAAAGTTTGCAGACTTTTCGCGCGCAACAAAGTTGGGGTTCCTTGCACATATTTTAAATATCTTATACGGCAGCAGAATGAACAAATTACTGTGTTCTCATCATACTCAGTCGTAACACGAGATGATGATCTCTGCGCGTCCCTGTTCGTGATAATGTTAAAGGTGCTTCCTCAATTCGATTTTTTGCTAGTCTCATTTCAAATTAATTTTGTGAAAAACCAAACCTACCCAGTATCCACTGCAACATGCTGGCTCGTTTGGGCACCTTTTGTAGGTAGTTTTTTGTGACAGCATCATACAAACTATGACATTACTCAATGCTTGTTCAAGAATTAAGTGATGTGAAAATCGAAATGCTGAAAACCCTTGGTGAAATGTTGCATCTTTGTCATGTGATCGGCGAGAGGATTGAAGTCACACCCATCAACAGTATTGACTCGCACAGGGTTTACCATTTTGCATACCCACTATTTCGATCCTTAGAGGATCTAACGACTGAAGTAAATTATTTCGATGACTTAAACAAAAATAGGCATTTTTACTAAACATACTGCGCATATTACTTAAACTAGTCACACGCTACACATCTGGTCATGAATGAACCGGACTCGCGAAGGGCTGAACCATTTGAGGAAACAGCTTTAATGGTTCTGGTTGGTTGCGCCTCTGAGCTCAGGTTCTTGAGGATAATATAGGCGCTATGGAAGTTTTACTATTATTATTATTATTATTTACTATTCAAATATAAACCTTGCAGGAATATGGCAATTTTATATTTTCTAATTATATAAAGCACAATATGTCAAATATTCATTAAGAAATTGTAAAATTATTTATTTTATGTAATTTAATTTATTAAATCACGGGAAACTACATTTCAGCTCAATTTCGTCATCATTTGAAACATAGGTAGTAACGCCACTTCAGTAACATTTGTCCAAAATATTCATTTATTATTGATATCTAAGAAGAGGCAAAACAATTGCGGATCCACTGCATATTTGTGAAGTATTTAAGCGTAGATTGCATTTGTAATGGTAATCAACATTCTGTTTAAATGCAGGTCATCTATGTTATAAATATGTTGGAAACGGAAAGGGTAGAACTATGAACTTATGTACACATCCACTACTACAATGTGTATTGCAATGTAAACAACATCGTTTTTCGAAACGTGGATGAAGGTTCCACTGCAAAGATGAAGGAGGAGAAGGTAAGGCAACGTTCAGTGTTTGTGCTTTCTTTGTGAGATCCGTTAAAGCAAAGCAAAACGTTTTGGCCTACGCAAGAGTTCATAAAAAGTAATCATATATATATATATATATATATATATATATATATATATATATATATATATATATATATATATATATATATATATATATATACATACATACATACATACATACATACATACATACATACATTACATACATACATACATACATACATACATACATACATATATACATACATACATACATACATACATACATACATACATACATACATGCATATATACATCCATGCATGCATACATGCATACATGCATACATACATACATACATACATACATACACACATACATACATACATACACGCACACACAAACACGCACACGCACACGCACACGCACACGCACACGCACACACATATATATACATGGACCTAATAAAAATATTAATACAAAACCCATACATATTACTACTTCATAGTAGACCTACATGCAGAATACAGATGTTACAGATGCATATCTTGGCATGAATGCAGCCTTTTGCATATATCTAATGGCCCCATAAGTTCAAATGTTTACCTTAGACATATTTGCAGAGGCAATCGAGCCATGATTAACCATCAACTTATCCCCTTTGATCCTACCAGTGAACATTCTATTGTCTTGGTCTTCCCTCCAAATCTTGCCTGCCTGACTGACCTGCCCAGTGCCCACCCAGTTGGTAGTTTGTATTTTTCAGTTGTATTAACTAGTGTTTACTGTTTACTGTTTAGTGTCTACAGTTTCCCTAGTACTGATCTATTCACACTTGTACTAATTCACATATGTTTGAACCTGATCTCTCTCAGGCTAGTGACCGCAGGCCTGCTGGAAATGCCACTGGGTGTCAGTGCCAATGGGTGACATGGTATTGAAATATCAATATTAATGTTTTTTAATGTTATTTAATACAACAATACGTATATATTACAGTTTATTTGTGTTTCGTTTTTAATATAAGATAATAGGTGTATCTTTTCTAAATTTAGCGGGCCGCGGGCTTGCGGGCCGCGGAATTACCCGGCTTTGGCCCGCGGGTATGGGCTGGGCCTGAGCCTGAAACGTGCGGGCCGGGACGGGCCTGGGCCAAACATTAACGGGTCTGGGTCTGGCATGGGCCTAAATTCCAGTTTGCCGGACAGGGCTTGACGAATTTTTGCGGGCCTGATCGGGACCTTAATTCTAACTGCTAATTGCGGGCCGGTCTTTGGCTCAAATCATAGGCCCGTGCAAGGCACTAACATACACGCGCATCAAGAACATGCATGCAACTGAAAATATGAAACATATTTTACAAATTAAATAATTATTGCAGCTTACCACATCATACGGATGTCCTATGTCTACTATGGACTTATGATTTGTTGGCATATCCTCCTTTATTTTGGAGTTTTATATTTTATTAATTTGTCACTTTTATCACACCAGTGCAAACCGGCCACCACAGCGACGTTAAAATTTCCAAAATGGTAGCTTCTCTCACAAAATCATGTGTCCTATCAATTTCATAAAGATTGAGTGACATGGATGGTGTAGTGTTTTGTGGGATAGCGACAACACACAAACTGTTAGACCAAGCACATGTAATGTCTCCCCTGTAACTCACACACTCGGCTCCGAGTACACGGAACCAACAGCAACATAAAATAGTGATTACCAGTATGGCACTATACCACAGACGTGAACAGGTTGATACGATTTGTTGTGGTTAATTAATGACTCCCAATTGTGCTGACAGCATAAATGTTCTTTTAAAACGCCATCCTCAACTGATTAAGCCTATCGCGAATTCGGTTTGTTGATGTCCTAATGTATGGTGTGTGGATGGTTTAAGTAATACCTGCAGTCGGTTTAATAAAAAAAAGTGTTATCTTTGTTCAAGTCATCAAAAGAATTGACTTTAGTCGTTAGATCTGGTAAGGCTCAAAATAGTGGATATATTGACCCCATATCTGTATGGGGGGGGGGGTCAAGGCTGATCATGAGCGTGACTTCCATCCTCTCGCCGATCATATGACAAAGTTACGTGAGTTTTCGGCGTTTCCATTTTCATCTCAATATATGCTGGATCAAGCATTAAATAATGTAATAGTTTATTTGATGATATTCGGTACGTTTGAATTTTCGCAAAATTAAGTTTAAATGAGACGAGCAGAAATATCGCACTGAGGAGGAACTTTTAATGGTTCGTATGTTTGTAATGATTAGAACATTGCAACATATCTATGTGTCTCTGTGTCCCCCCGTCTCTCCCTCTCCCCCCCCCTCTTTCTCTCTCTCTCTCACCCCCTCTCTCATACACGTAGTCAATATATTTAATTGGGAAATACAACATAAAATAACTGTGTTTATGCATAATGTCAAATGTAGCTCAATCCATGCTTAAGGGGCCCACTTTACCCTCCTATCGCTTTAGAAAGCCCACATGTTATTGAGATTATGATATATCGTATTTCAGTCAGTATGATGATAATAAAAATAATAATAATAATGAGCATTTTGGCGTCATAGACGTATAGGTTTACTGGTTAAACATTAATTTTAAAAGTAATTGAATTTAACATGACACACTATTTGGTGATTTTTTTCACCTCTTAGACGTTGTCTTCGTTAAGACAAACTTGCTATAAAATAAACGACCGAAACTGAAATAAACTGCATAAGAATCGCGATTTTTAGAAATGCTTTTTATCATGTTAACGATTCGTTGGTCACCTGGTGGCGGCACTCAACGGGAAGCCTTCCGTAACTCATTACAGCCTGCGACCGCGTACATTTAAGGTCAACGGGGAATGCTCGCCGGCTGAGGTCACGCTAGGACCTAACCCAGAGTCGCTGATCAGAATTAGGTCAATGCACTACAAATGAGGTCACATCGCACCTGCTTCGATTATTCTCGCACACACGTTAACTATGCACACAAACACACGTATGAAACTCAAATGCACAGCATAATAGAAGGTTAACGACAAAATATGGACGTTTGGCGCGCCAAACGTCTATCGTACGAGAGAAGACAAGTGCGCGCGCACTTGACCTGATAAGGCCAGCGATGCAGTCAGCTACGCGGCCGAAGCGAAATATGTTCATTTATATGTTGCTAGTGTCCTGTGATCAGTGTTTTTTGAAATCCCGCATTAGCTTTGTCGGGATTTCGCCCACAAATTCCATAACAGCTTTGACTGTTTGGCAAAAAAAACGCCTCGTAGAAGCTGTCGCCGACCTAATTTTGACGTTGGCCGCTGTCCCAAATATAGGTTGGCCCCCCACGAAGTGACATAATCGAAGGCATCGTCGGTGCGGACACGTGACTTGCTGCTTATGTTTTGATGGCGGATGGTGGTTGCATAATCCTTTGTTACACGCATTAATCGCGACACATTGGCAGCGATGCTGGTGGAGGATGGTGGCCGAACATCGGAGGACGTAGCAGGCGGCCAGTTTGGAGCCTCCGACAGCTGAAGTGGTCGCGTATACGCCGGTTGTTAGGTAGGTAGGTAGGTACTCGACGGCCGTGCCCGTGCTGCTGGCTACGGCATGGACTTGGCTTCGGAGTATTTCGTTTTCAGCCTATAAACACATAACGGTCCAGAATCATTATATCTTGCGGGCGCCAAATCTGTAAAGTATGTTCGGTAACTAAGTCCACAGGCAGAAATGTTGACAGTTGTTCCAAATATGTAGAGCTTAGAAACCATCGCTGAAGTTATTTTTACAGAGAATTATTTACAACAGCTACTAGCTGCTGGTACTAGTAGTTGCCTCTTGCAGTGGCTCTGTTCCGGCCTGGAACTGGGTTTCTGAGTTGGGCAACTACTAGATGTATCGTTAGATCCAGCTGCACATTAAATATGGTTGTGTGTTGCTATAGCAGTATATATGAGGAAAAATCTAGTATTGTAACAGTTTCATATGTGCGTAGAGACTCGCAACCAGATGCAGAGTAACAGGAAGTAGTTATAGCGGGACAGCTGCCAGCTACTGATTGTATATTTCAAACGTGCTGTTGGCACCATTGGGGTGTGTGCAGCACGGTTGACGTTGTCACTACTTGGTGATTGGGGTGTGAATTGGTGCTATACTGAGATACGTAGATCGATAACTAGATCGATAAGGAACATTTCCAGCAGGTGTTTAGCATTTAGATTAGGCAATTTTGCATTTTTTGGCTAACCATTTGGCCTCACCTTTGCTGAAAGTTTCCGAAGCCTGTCCACACATTACAGTGCTCAAACACTTTTTACCTCTTTTAGTGAAACATCTACAATGAATTATATTTTGTACAGTTTAAAAAAAAAATAATGTGGACTTTTTACTGGAATGGCCATGCATACAAAATATGTAAGTTAGTGTTGACTAATTAAGTACTATGAAATGCTCAGTGTATATACACCATGATTTTATTTGATGTATTGTATACTTGACAAAGACAAGTGAGGAATGTGTTTTTATACACAGAGTATGAGCTTTAGGCATAAATGGGTGTATCTGGAGGGGACTCAAATATACAGCTGTGTTGAAGTTTTGTTCATCTTTAATCCACCCTGGATGTGATATCCATTCACAGTCAGCACATGGGAATGAGCACTAAACTTTGTCCTACTTTTTTGACTGACCATTAGAAAGTAGGATAGAAATAATGGGGTCATATCAAAGAAATTGGTTTCATTGGGGAGGCAAGTTATCAATGATGTATGTTGGTACATGGGTATAGCACAATAGTATGTTGGTACATGGGTATTGCCCTGACTCTATGTTAGTGTGAACCATAGTCCCTATACCAAAGGACAAGAGACAGTTAACATGTACATGTAACATTGTTGCCAAATTGTTTGATGTTATTATAGTTTCTAAGGAACAATATGCGCTTGCAACATTGCATTTGCAATTTGTATTTAAACAAAATATGTCGACTCCTCATTGCACATATGTTATGATGGAGACAATCAGTCATTACAACGCTAATGGTAGTAATGTGTATGCACTCATGTTAGATGCCAGCAAAGCTTTCGACAGAGTTAACTATTGTAAGCTTTTTAGAGTACTTCTAAAGCGTCAGGTGTCACCTCTGGTGTTAAGATTGCTGCTGTATATGTGTACTAAACAAAAACTTCAAGTGAGATTGGGCTGTAATGTCTCGTCCCAGTTTACTGCCGGTAAGTCAAGCAGGAAGCAATCCTCTCTCCAATTCTTTTGTCTGAATATATGGATGGATTATTTGAAAAGTTAGAGAAGATTGGTATGGGATGTCAAATTGACAACCACTATATGGGTGGCATAGGATATGCAGATGACCTAACCCTGCTAACACCTACAATTACTGTGTTAAGTTTAATAGTGAGAAGAGTGTTTAGAGGACAGAGTTGTAAACCGGATAACAGAAAAGTTGTTTTTAATGGCACCGAGTTACAGTGTGTTCAGGATGCTGTACGTCTGGGCCACCATGTATCCACTATTAACAAGGATAGCCTAGTAGCCGATGCCATTGCAAAATCCTGGAGAGGGTATAACATGTTCATGGGTGATTTTGGTCATATAAAGACTGTAAAGTGCAAGTTATTAAAACAATACTGCTGCTCTTACTACGGAGCTCCACTAGGGGATCTCCAGAGTAAAAGTGTTGGTAATATATGTATCACATGGCGCAAGGCACTCAGACAGTTCAGACTGGCACCTCTTACACACAGCGATGTTGTCTCGTTGTTGTCCGATAGTTTGTCACTATTGGTCAACCTAAAGCAAAGGTTCATCAAATTTATTCATAAGGCTGTAAACCACAAGTCGCTAGTGATATGTAGAGTTGCTAAATTATCAATTCAAAATCCATCATCGAATTGTGGTGGTAACTACAGTCATATGCGTTATGAATATAGAATGCATGATGAAGTGCCTGCTTGTGTTATTGGCTGCATGTGGCAGTGGGCGCGTCCGACGAAAGGATATCTAATGTGAGTGTTCTATCTGACATGATAGAAATTAGAAATGGTCTTAAAACATGCGATATGTTTAGCTATGATGATGTTAATGATGTCATTACTGAAATTACTGTATTTTAAATATTGTACAATTGCCATTTTTAATGTGCGAATAAATATTTTTTCTTATTGTACATCAATGTATTTTTGAAAGGAGAACAAATAAATCAGTCTGTTATACTCATGTTTATATACATATATGTATGCCTGATACATATGTGAAATGGTATACACAGCATGAAGGACGAAGACAATTTTACCGGTATCCAACAGGTGCATATAATTCTAAATGGGGTCTGAAGTTAAATTACATCTGTTTTGAGTAAATGTCATACATTGTTTTGAAATGATCCCTAATTTTGTGGGCCTCATGGACATTGCACATATTCCAAATATAATATTGTAGGTAGTAAATATGTGTTCTGTGGGAATCATGTAATCAATTGTAATTGATTACCTGATTTAATATATATTTTCGAGTAATCACAGTCATGAATTGTACATTTTGAGTAAATTGCAATAACTGAAATTTACACAGTTCCCTGTGTTCAGTTTTCGAACATTCCCTTAGAGTAATGCTCAGTAAAGAAGACAATAGCTGTGATTGTTTTCACAACTAGTGTGATATTTAAAAGATTTGTAAAATGGCACTGATACTCAACAATGGTAGTCTAACACAGGTGGGTAGGTGATAATTGGAGTTAGGGACCAGCTGAAACATTGACCTGATGAAGTATTTAATTAGCTGAGCAGTACTTAGCAGGCCACTATGCTACACAGGTAGACATAAACTGATGGTGAACTTAGCAGGTTATTTTCTAATTAATTAGCTTCTCATGTCATTACGAATTCATGGCTCAGTCATACTTATGGATTCCAAGCTCAAACAAAGAAGTCTACATGTTTTAAATGTTGCCCATATATTATCTGCGTGATGAGCATTGTTGATAACCTGGTTATGAATAAGCCCATAATTAAGTGCACAATAAATTAGATAGTAATCAAGATTGTGATCATGATTACTTACAATCATAATGAATTTAATGAAGTAATCATGTTCATGGTTGTGACTTCCAATATTTCGGTGGAGAGTCTATTTAACACTTTAGCCTAGAGTTTAGGCTATAAATTTAAAAATGGCATTTTCTATTCATGACTGCCAAGTGAACACCACATAACCTGTCACCTTCAAACGTAGAATATATAATACAGATGTATATCTTTATAACATTACCAAGAAATTCTTCAGACTTGCTGGGGGACTAAATAGACATGTTGTTTTTATTTAGGCAATGAATATTCATGAATCAGAATTACATCATCTGGGTGAAAGATGTTTGAGACACATGCATCATGCTGACAGTGTGACAGATAGTGTGCATTATATGAACTGCAAACAGTTTTCACAGGGTTAGCTTGGATTCACTGAGACAGTAAGCAGACAAGGCATACAAGATTACCGCTTTGATTATGCAATGAAAACCAACGGTTTTTATTAAGTAACGGTTGTTGTCGGCACAACTCTGCATTCTTTTACATGCAGCATTGATTTCCTGGAGCAGCGGCACTGCATCCGAGATCCAAGGCAGTGAAAACAACCAAAGAGGAATGATTGACAGCAAAAAAAGAGTTATCTGTAGTAGATGTCAAACAAGGTCAGTTCTCAGCAGCCATTGCCTCCCCATCTATCATCCATCATTATCTTGAACGACCTGCAGTGCTAGAATGACTTCTGGTTGGCTCAGGGAAAAATCTGCACTCAAGTTTCCAATGTTATGTAACCTGTCACATGAGGAAACATCTGCAGCAGAGCTGAATCACTCACCCAGATTTATTTGCCCAATAAACAGTACCCTAAAAACAGCCATGTTATGTAACATGTCTGTATGGTGTGCTGTGGTTGTTGTTTTGTTATGTAAAGTCAGAAACTAGGTGGGTAATCTGTGCTAGGACAATTCTCCAAGTAGCTATCAACTCACGGAGGGTTTTTAGGCGTGAGAAATGTTCCCGTCCAAGGGACGCAGGCCGCAAGGTCACCCACCCGATGGACCCCAGTGAGTATCAAAAGCATTTGTAGGCCAGTGAAGACACCTTTGATTCCAAAAATTAAATAAAGCTCATCTTCAACACTGGTTGTCAACAGGATATCTCATTGGTTGTTGCTCCGCTTCTGACTAATCACTGACCACGTTTCACACGTTATTCGGTAAAAGGCGGATATTACTGGTAAAATTAACTGAAGCCTTCGCTTGCAACACGCACAAATGTCTCATTTTGACAAAAAGAAAAAAAATTTCCATAATTTTCATTGCTAAAGATTATGAAAATTAAATATGCATGAGATTTCAGACCTTTGCCATGAGACCGTGACGTTTAATACAAAACAGTATCTCACGACTTATGCGTGAGAATTGATATATATGCCATGATGTAAGTACCAATTCTTCCTGTTAGTGCTACTTTCACAGAGTGCTGTTTGAAGGTTTCTTAAAGGCCTTTCATACAGGCAGATGGTTTTTAAAGTTTTTCCCAGGCATAGCGGCCAAAACCACCAAACTCCGTATTTGTTCACAGCCGCTCGCCTATTGACTGCTGCATTGCAATGCTGTCATTCGGCTATTTATAACATGTAATTGTTGTATTCCGTCTAAGGATAGTTTCCGTGAAGAGAGTAGAAGCGTATTTTTTTAATTTGGTAAGACAGCTACACACCATTTTATAGTGTTTATATCAATGATCTGCAGTTGTTTTCAACAGTTTTGATATCGTCATCAATAGCGTCGACAACAATGTATTATACTGGGACAGCAACATGATAGTTGAACTGAGAAAACAACCACCCTCCTGCTTCCAAGCATTGGTTTCACAAAGTCACTGTGGTCCTGCTGTTGATTGTGGCATTGTCTGACATCAGTTTGACCCTTTCTTTGTTTATTTCTATTCTTTATATCAATGCACTCGCATTCTGAACATAACAGGAAATAAAAGTTCCTGTAATAGGAAATAAAAACTTGTTGTGACAGGAAATAAAACATCGCACGCAGTAAGGTGAATTAGAATATTTTTGTAACAGGAAATCAAAAGTTGTAGAAGGAAATCAAAAGTAGTGGTATAAACATGAAATAAAAAATGCTGTAACAGGAAATGAATTACCATAACATGGAATAAAGAATTGCCATTAACATTAAATAAAAAAGATACCATGTGAGAACATACAGTAACAAGTCTGCCTTTGTCTGTTATGTCTTTTCGACTGCTAGAGTATTCACAGTCTTATCAAGGGGTGAAGTCCACTGTAACAGTAACAAGTAACAAAGGTCAGTTACAGCAAAGTAAGCTTTTGACTGTTTGAGTACATTATACACAAAGATAGTTATTTCTGGCAACTACGAGGTCAGTGCAGTAACTCTATTTGTCTGCATGTAAATCTTATCAATGTAGACACCTATTTCCTTTAAGTCGTTCTGCTATTTGCCATTTAGGACTTAGCATGCTATATTTAATTGCTTAATAAAAATAGAAATATCTTTCCACGTAATCTGTCTGTGTTGGTACACGTCGCTGGCCGGTAAAGAAACAAGTGTGTGAACTGGCCTGTTTGGGCCAGAATTGTACATTAGTGTGAAGGAGTATCAGATTTCTGTGTATTCAGTACAATATCATATATCTATGTTGATACGACAAATACACCTAGTCTCCAGAACTGAGAGCTTTTAGTTATAAAAAACGCGTAAAAGAGTGTTGTTTAGTGACACAAGAGACACGATTATTAAGAGGAGATTAGCATTAGCAAAGTGAACAGAACAAATTATGTGGCCACGCTCATCATTATCTCTCCCGTTTCTCTTGATGCAGTCGAACGGTGAATTTTGTATCTTATTCATTCTCTGAACCCATCAGGCATGTGTAGCTAGCTACCTCTGTCGGCATCTCTATATTCTGCATCATCAATCCCGTAACCCGTAGTGTCGTTGGGTCACCACCGATGACGTTGAAACCACCTGTCTCCACTTCTTCCTGCCACCCTTTGTGTCTCTGAGAAGTCCAGGCCTGTTCACTCTTTGATGTTGTCCTCCACCTCTTCCTCTGTCTTCCTCGTCTTCTTGCTCCCCGAACAGTGCCGTGCCTCTTTGTCATGCCGGATGTTCGTGAGACGTGCCCATACCATTTCAGCTTCCGTCTCTTTATCGTTAGGAGATCTTCATAGGGCCCGATGGCTTGTTTGATTCTGTTGTGGACCTCTTTGTTGGTTGCATGGTCCTTGTATGAGATGTAAAGGATCTTACAATAGCACCTCATTTCCATGGCTTGTACTCTTCTTTGTAGTTCGGCTATAAGAGTCCATGTCTCGCATGCATATAGAAATATTGACACAACAATATTTCTATACGCATACGGATAGGCTATAAGAAAATATTAATTATCACAGAAGATGATAAATAAATGGAGGAAATTCTATGCAAAATCTATAAATGTTAGTGCACATTGTGAAAATTATGTTTAAAAACAAAATTGACATATCTATATCTCATATTGAGCATTCTACAAATAGATGAAAATTTTTTGCTTTCGATAAGGCAGTGGCTTTCTTTTTTCCACTTGCCATCTGGAAATTGTTCTTTGTTATTTTTTTGTGGCCATCAACAACTAGTCATTGACTGTGAAACGGCAACTGTGTTCACATCACTTGGTTGAAGTTAACTAATTCTCAACCTTTCAGATGCATTCATGTCGTATATCGTCCCGCCCAAAAATAGTCATTCTTTATTAGCATAAAAAAGACAACATGAGTTACATGACGTTAAAATGTAGGTCAAAATACTGATTCATTTAATGTAAAAATGGGTCAGTTTCTACAAGTAGTAAATATGGCCGTGACATCTGCTGAGTCACTACTCACTGTCAACCTATGGTTATGTCATGGAATGAGGGGGGGAGGCACCGGCAGGTCTGAAATTTTTAATTGAGGCCAGTTGGTGCAGTCGATGTGACTGTCTAATTACTGGTAAAACAGATTGCGTATTCATAAAGTTTAAAATGGTTGTGATTTCATGTAAATTGTAGGACATGTAACAGTATGAGATGACCCCCAAATCAAAGAGAGTTGACATGTCTGGGTCACATACCACCACTATACATTATGAATACGCTTGTGTGTGTTTCATTCAACGGTTACTGTGCATGATTTATGCCATTATTGATAGCTGCTATTGTGCTAGTACGTTAGTCTAGATTCCTAGATACAGTTGTGTGTATGTATCTTGGGGGGTATTGGTATGTTTAAGCACTAGCCCATATGTAGCAAGCCTGAATGGTGCACTCCTGTAAGCCTAGTTGAAGAAGTCCGTAACACCTTATCTACAGCCGCTGTTTTGCCACACATTCTAAAAACTGGAATATATTGATTGGATGTTGAGAGACTTTGGTGTCGCTAACTGTGCACAGCTAAAATATTCACGAGAGTCGCACTTCTGACATCTTTTGAACTGGTGATCTGTTAATAGCAAGCCATTTGACAAACATGGATCGTATACATACAAAACAGCCCCGTTCAAAATGCACAAAATTGAAAGGAATGTCTCTGCTTCTATTCAGAAGTGCGTAATCTCCTGATTTGGCGGCAGAATTCATGGTTTTTTCTTCAGTTTCGGTAATCTCACGGTCTACCGCTTTACTGCTGAAATCCACAGCCAAAGCATAATTTCACAGGTAAAAAGTTAAAAGTACTCATTTCGAATCCAAACATACCAACACATCACGTAGAAGATGCACCAAAATTAAGTAAGTAACCTTAAAATTTAAAAACAGTTCCACCAGGAGGGACAACCCCTCTCACACTCTCCCTAGTGACCGCAGCGTGAGGCTCGTGATGTGATCTACCGCCCTGACATCTTGAAAAGCGATACATCTACCACTTTTTGTGCAATGGTACTTGGCACCTCTGCCCACAAGACCATTAAACTTAAGGAGAATCAAAAGTCATAGTTTTGGGCCTATACCCCTATAAGAGTTACTAAAATATAGCCATTCGCAATTTCATACAGTTACAATTAATAATATCACGCCAGTGGTTTACTAGGAAAACCACACACAGCATTTTAATTTCATGGGCCGCACCATAGTTTAGCAAAATTCGCTCGGCAAATGAAAATATATTTGTATACACCTATTCCTATACTTGCCAGTGGGATATGACATAGGTTTTTGTGGCCAAACTCAATTTATGTAACATATTTTGGCTTTTGTTTACTAAACTAGTCGTCTTTCTGACAAAATACCACGTCTGTTTGAGACTGTGCATTGACCCTGTGTATGCCGAGGTCAGATGCAATATTTCGACCCACGGGTCCAAATATCATAGCAAATTATCATATGTTATCATATATATTATCATATATTATCATATGCAGTGCATCAGGTGGACTCTTACACTATATATTGGCAAGTTACAGTTATCTGTGAGAATGGTAGTAGGAAATAAGAGATTCTTACCAGACAGATGCTTCAAGACTGAGCATGAAGTTAGTTATGTCGTTATACTACTATTGGTCCATGTCTAATGCGTGGTGGTGGTTGAAGAAGACAATTCACAATTCAGTATGGTGCCATCTTTTCACCAAGACATGTTTACCATCTATACCGCTTGCACTGCCAGCCAGTACGGTGTGAGTAATATTTTTACTTATTTTACAGTCAGTTTACCTTTTTCTTCTCGTGACGTTTCAACTGCTATCAGCAATCTTCTTCAGATGACTACCTCTAGATGGCAACACTGTAGTCATTCTACGCAGACATATCACTCTGGTGTGTGCCCACCGCGGCCGTGCCCTGGGTGTCCCTTCAGGAGATCACCGTAGATGTGTGAAAGTCGGTATCAGCCCTCATCTCGATTCATGCTGTCTTTGGCTTTCCTTATCGATATCACTTCTTTGATGTCACTTGTTCTCCAGTCCGACTCTCTGTCTACAAATTTTGCCCCCTCCCAGTCTACAACGTGATTCTGTTCAGTCGTGAAGTGATCTCTTTTTCCGATGTTTTTCTGTTGCTTTAGGTGTAGTGTCTGCTAGCCGTTGCTTTATCAGCGTCTTCTTTGTGTTCTTTGATGCAGGTTCCTATGGTACATTTCGTAGCATTACAGTTCTTATACGTTGTAGACTACACCCCTTCACGCATCTTTTGTGGTTCGACTTTGTCTTTTGGTCTTACCTCTTGATGGTGTTGTGAGACTTCATTGCTGTGTTCACTTTATATTTCATCATGATCCGTGATGTGATTTCGGATAATCCTTGGACATATGGAAGTACCACCATGCCTTTGTTCTTGTCTTTTTTCACTGTCTTTTTCCTGATGTTTTCTTCCTTCTTTGTTTTCATCTTTCTCAGTACTGTTGATATGGTCCATTGTGGATACCCGCATTTGGTTAGAGCTTCCTTGATGTGTTCTCTTTCTTTCTGTTTATCTTCCTCCTCTGTCACAAGTGTTTTGCATCTGTCTAGTAACGTATGGATCACTCCCATCTTCTAATGTAGTGGATGGTGTGAGGACAAGTTTAGGTACTGGTCTGTATGAGTGACACGTCTGTGTAGAATGACTACCATGTCACCATCTAGCGGTAGTAAAAGTAGGTAAAAGTATTACTCATTTGAACCATCCAGTGTGATGAACATCTTCACCCAGTATGGTGTGATTCTAACGACTGTACATTGTTTATTTAGTAAAACTGGTCATGTCACTATGCAGTATGAAAAGCATTGCTACATAGCTTACAATTATAATTATTTAAAAATACTGGTTAATGGACCCCCCACCTATGAGATTCGGGGTGGGTGGGTCCAAATATCGTGATGAGATTTGGACCTGCAAGTCCAAATTTCATATGATATTTGGACCCACGGGTCCAAATATCACCGGGTCCATGTTTCATATGACACCGGCCTCACTTAATACATCACAACCAGTCTAGGTTACCCAATTTTCATAGAACTGCGCATGCGTTTACCCGGTCGCTCTGGTTAACATATCAGCCCTCAGTCAACCAGAGAAATGACTGGAATCTCCTACTTTTAGAACATATCATGAGTAAACCACTGGCGTGATGTTCTTGATTTTAGTTGCATATGATTAGTTTTTATTTTCTCTTTTAGGTGCATAGCCCCAATACCATGACTTTTGTTTCACTTAAAATTTCAGAATACCTGTAAGAGTTATGGGAAGCCTTAGGAGTTGGTATGTATGGCAAAGTCACTTGTGCAACTGAAGGCAGGGTTGAAAAAATCATTATTGTTTTATATTTTTTTATTTAAATCAGATTTTTTTATTTATTTGATTTTTTTAAATCTGGTATATAGACATTAATAACTTTTATATAGATGTTGATGTATTTATAAACTCTTTCAAATGTGTTCTATTCAAATAGATCTAGGTACTTGTCTTAACACAGGGTACATGATTTTTGCTTATATAAAGATATTAGACATTGTCCACAAGGCCTCACCCCCTGTAGTTGCATAATCTGTCTTGGAAAGGAAAGCATGCTGTGTGTCTGTGGCTGTAGCAGTGATAATTATTGTTCACTGAGAGGGTGGATTAGCACCTGTCTGTGTATTCTAAGGGGCTCTAACCAGACTGCAAACTGGTACAGTATTAAACAATTGTAGCATGGACTGTCTCACTTGAGTCAACATACTGAATTGATAACACAAGCTCTAAGTGGACTTGAACTCAGGGCTTCTAACTTGAAAAGATACTTCATCTGGAAGACAACTTTATGTGGCTTCACTGCATTCAAAAAGGGAATAGCTCTGACATACACAATGTCATAAAATATTTGACTGTCAGGCTATCTGGTGTCAATACAGCTGCACAAGTGTGCACACTTTGTGCTTTTGTATTAAAAAACATACAAAACTGTGTTGATCTCAATGCTTGTAAACAATTATTTGTACTAAATTCATATAAATCAGCGATTAAAAAAATTAAAAGTAAAAAAAATCATAAATCAATGATTTTTTTTGTGATTTAAATCATGATTTAAATGAATGATTTAAATCAAACAACCCTGACTGAAGGCAAACTTTTCTTTTCACTTGTGATTTGAAAAATGACTGACTTTGCCATGCATACACAGGCAAGAGAAACCTTCCCAAAGAATATTATTGGTTGAAGCAGGAACTGGGCCAAAGTTCAGCTCCATATTTATTCCAGTAAATCCACCAGTGCCAAATGGGTTAATTAATATGACCTCTGGTTCACTAGGAGGGAGTTAGATTCCGGGACTAGTCCTGTTTGTTCACAACTAGAGAAAGTAAATCACCAACGCAAGGAAACAGACCCCAGCGAAGCAGCTTCCGGTTACGATGTCTGTTTACATATGTTTAGTTAATTTTTAGCTGTTTACAGCAGAGAAAGGGCGTTTTTCATCTTAATCATATCTCTCTAGCAGCATACTGATTATCCCACCGTGATGTTTATATGTAAATTCAGAGCTGATGCGATATAAATCCAATATTAAACTATACATCGACCCATTCGAAATTACCCGCCAAAATTTTCATTCTTCCGGTTAGGTGCCCAATGTAAACAACACAGATAATTAAGGCTAGACAAAATTTAGTAATAACATAGGTAAAGCTGCACTCCCAACCTTAGTCATCTGTGTACTAACAGGCAATTTCAACCAAGGCGTCTTTTACCCAGAGTAGCCCTGGGACCTGGGTCAGAATTACGTTTTCTCGTCGAGCATGGCACACTGTCACTAGTCACAATGCCTTGCACGTACTCTTAGTACAACAGCACACATATGGTAAGTGTTACATGGAACTTGATTTTTTTTTACAGAATTACAGAAATGAGTGAAAATGACCAACACAGTGGTCCAAAACAAGATTCTGGCGAAAATGTAGCAATTTCTAGCACTCCAATCAAAAACTAAAAATTAAGGGGACACAGAGAGGTAGCAAAAACTCTGAATCAGGACGCGATGTTAGAGAAGCTTGGAAATGTGAAGACTGAGAAAATCTTTAAAAGTGAGAAAGACAGAATGCTCGAGTGCGAGTACTGCGGAAATCAATACTGCATTAAATGCTTGAAATTTAAACCTGGTTTTGCTTAAAATGCAAACCCAAAATAGAAAAAAATATTCTCAATGAGAAAGTTATCCAAGAGAGATGTGGGATGTATTTCAAAACTATGAACACAAGATTTGAGGCCATAGAAAAAAACTGGATGCTAAATGCGATAGTAAAGAAGTAAAAGAAATTGTAAGGCAGGAAATGGATGCATTACATACATACAGATCAAATGATGATGAAAGCAGGAACCTACTAACCACCCAAAATAGTGGAATTGTTGTGGAGGAAACAGTAAGAGAAATCAATGAAAGAAAAAATAGGGAAACAAATTTTCTTATATTCAATGCCCCAGAACCAAAAACAAACCTAAAGGAAGAGAGGGTGAGGAGAGATATGGAGTTTGTTGAAGGGTTGTGTAATGAGGTGTGCACTCTGAACCTAGATGTAAAAGATGAGATAACCAAAGTTATCAGGCTAGGTAAAAAACAAACAGACAGAGATACGGGTGATACTGAGCAAAAACCCAGACCTCTCAAGGTCAAGGTAGTAATGAAAGACACTAACAAAAAGATGGGATTGTTCAAACGACTATCAAACTTAAGAGATGCAGAGGACAAATATAAATGTCTCAGCATCCAGCACGACTTAACAAAAAAAGAAAGAGAGGAAGGAAGGAAACTCCTACAGGAGGCCAGGGCAAAAGAGATAAATGATGAGGGGAAATGGTTGTACAGGGTGAGAGGCCCACCATGGGCCAGAAAAATGGTAAGATTCAAATCTCGAAGGGACGCGGAGTAAGACAAGAAAGATCATCTAACCAGAAAAACACTGTAAATATAAATTATACATATAAACAGTTAAAATGTTTCTACACCAACGCTGATAGTCTAATCAATAAATTTACTGAGTTCAAAGCTCGAGTCGAATCACAAAAGTGTATGGTGATTGCAATCACTGAGGTTAAACCGAAAAACCAGAAAATTCTATTAAACACGGCTGAACTGGGGTTGAGTGACTATGATTTATACCATAACATCAATAAGCAAGGACGAGGTGTTTGTACATATACCCACAAAACACTAAACACAAAACCTTTCATATCTTTAGGAACCAACTTTCAAAAATTGATATGGGTTGAGATAAAACTAAACAAAAAAGACACTTTTTTGATAGGATGTGTATATAAAAGCCTGGGCAGCTCTGGTACCAATAATGAACAATTAAATGAACTGATTAGTGAGGTAAACACTCACATTTTCTCTTGCTTGGAGATTTTAACTACCCAACATAGACTGGCAAAACTGGTACACACTCTCAGAGAATACTAATAGCCCAGACACTAAATTTCAAAAAGGAATAAGATATCATTTCCTCTTCCAACATGTCACACTCCAGACAAGGGGCCGATTAGGAAATAAATCGAACATTCTTGATTTAGTTTTCACCAATGAAAAGGGTATGATAGATGATATAGTGTATGAAAGCCCACTTGGTAAGAGTGATCACTCTGTCCTCATCATTACATTTAGGTGATATGAAATAGCAAGCCATATACGACTTAAATATTATTACGACCAAGGGGATTATAACAGTATAAAGACGAAACTAGACCACACAGACTGGGGCGAAATACTTGGCACGAGCACTATAAACCATCAATGGTTAGGTTTTAAAGAATATATTAAAAAGATAGAGGATGAATTCATCCCCTCATCGACTAGTGAGTAATATTAACAGACATAAAGGAAAAGTACCCCTAAACAAGGAATCAGTAAAGAAAATTCAGAAAAAACACTTTATGGAAACGTTATATGGAGACAAAAGAAGGAAAATACTATACTGAATATTGTATGGCTAGAAATCAAGTCCGTAAATTAACGAGGAGGATACAGAAGGAATTTGAGATGAAGCTAACAACAGAAGCTAAGACAAACCCAAAAGCAGTATGGAAATATATGAACTCCAAAACCAAGAATCAGGAAGGTGTTTCAGGCCTGAACACAGACCATAAAGATCCTAAATTTACGCTCACAGATTCTGATAGGGAAAAGGCAGATGTCTTAGGAAATTTTTTTGTCAAGTGTTTTTACTATAGAGCCAGATGGTGATATCCCTCATATCCCACCAGTGAAATTAAGGCACAACGTGGAAGAATTGACTATTGATGAGGAAATGATTAAAAAAAAACTTGATAACCTTAACGTGTGTAAATCGGTAGGGCCAGATGGTGTTCATCCTAGGTTGTTGAAAGAGCTATCTAATCATCTATGTAAACCACTAGCTAGGCTATTTAATAATTCACTGGCTGTGGGTGAACTACCAAAGGAATGGAAACAGGGAAGGATCTCAGCCATATTTAAGAAGGGTAATCGAAAAAACGCAGGAAATTATAGACCAGTCACTTTAACAAGTATATGTAAATGTATGGAACAATGTGTCAAAGACCATATTGTCAATCATATGATTAGGAATAAATTATTCCGTACGCAACAATTTGGTTTTATTAAAGGTCGTTCTACGGTACTCCAATTACTAAATGTTATTGACTCATGGACCAAAGCTTTAGATAGAGGGGAATCTGTAGACGTTGTATATTTGGACTTCATGAAACATTTGACACCGTCCCTCACAAAAGATTGATGGGCAAACTTAAATCGTATGGTATAGAGTATTACACACTAAGATGGATCCAGGCGTTCTTGTCTGACTGGGTACAGCAGATCAATGTAAACTTTATGGTACAAATTCTGAGTGGGCAAATATAACAAGTGGTATTCCACAGGGCAGTGTCTTAGGACCGATCCTATTTGTTTTATACATACAGGTTTTCAAAACGATTGCTAGTCCACATAACCAGCGTACACTACAGAACGACTTAGATTATTTAACATCTTGGTCAAGTAAATGGTTATTAAGTTTCCACCCAGATAAATGTAATTTAATGCACGTAGGGAAAAAATACAGCAAGAGTATGCATATAACCTGAAGATAGATAATGCTGCCCATTAATTAGGAGGAATAGAAGAACAAAAAGACATTGGGGTTATAATGTATTCAAACCTAGAATTTGATAAACACATCAAGCAAAAAATAAACAAAGCGAATAGCATCATGGCAGTTAAGAGAAGGTCCTTTACAACCCTAAATCAACATAATTTTGTGCCATTATATAAAGCTTTAGTTAGGAGTCATCTAGATTATGCAATATCAATATGGTCCCCTTATAAACAGAAATACAAAGATGCCATTGAAAATGTGCAAAGACGCATAACAAAGCAGCTTCCTGGTTTGAAGAATATTCCTTACGAGGAAAGACTTCAGAGATTGAAACTTCCTACACTTGCATATAGATGAACTCGTGGTGATATGATTGAGCTGTATAAACTGCTCCATGGTAAATATGACAGTGATGTATCTAACATTATCAAGCTGCACAAAGACAGTGATACAAGGGAAGGAACAAGGGGTCATAGTTTGAAATTGTTTATAGAACGTGCTTGTACAAATGTTAGAAAAGAAAGAGTTACCAGATTATGGAATAATCTACCGGAAGTAGTTGTAACTGCCCCAATCGTCAACTCATTTAAAAACTATATAGACAGACATTGGAGTACTGACAAGTTTCTCTACAACTACAAAGCTGCCTTGCCAGGAAGTCATAGAGCATTCCAAGGGAAAGTTAAAGATCTGACCACTGAGGCCACCGCCTACGGTCAGGAAGAACCTAAGTAAACCTAAGTAAGCAACAATCACATTTAGCGTTATATTGTTTGAAGGAACTTATGCAGACATTTGTGACGTAGATTATGGAACTTGGAATAATTGGAGAAAACACACATATCGTTGAGCATAGGCTTAATTTAATAGGCATGGTAACATAATTTTAACCACAACTAGTTCATACTTTTATGATTTATACTTCCGTCACATCGGTTTCCTTGTGATTTTTTATATTAGTGTCCATAAATTAGTTTGCTTCCTGACTTAGAAGTGTAAGTAAATAATGATATCATAAACATGATGTATAAGTAAATAATGATGTCAGAAGTATTATGTCAAAAGGACACAATACTTGAATACATATAAACAACTGTTAGCTGTGTCTTTAAGTATAAACAAACAACATGTATTTGTTGTGATAAATTCTTGATGATGTGAAGGTCAAATGTTTTGCCTGTCATGGGAGAAACAAGTCTGTGTTGATGCCCCTGTATCTGGATTGAGTGCAAACTCACGAATGTGCAGAACAGACAGTTATTAGAAGGAAAAGTTCTCTTTCATTTACTATTTACAAACACAAGTATCAAGGCAGACCTCATGAGAGCATCTGCCAAACTCATCACATTTGTCACTCAAGACGAAGCAAGCTGAAGCACTTGTTCCAGTCATTGTTTGTGGAGGAGAAAGTACCGTGTATGTATGATTTAAAAAAATGTCCAACATATTTTGAGTCAGACATTCCGTGCCTACTGGTCTAACCTGATGGTGCGTGTGTATGGGATTCCATTGTTCTACCTCGGTGGTCCCGGACTATGCACCAGGTACAAGTGTACAAGTGTACAAGTGTACAAGCAGTGGTGTTACTACTGTACAGATGTACAGCAATTGATTTGTACTTTGTCCCACTTGCTCCCTTGGTCGGACTTGTTTCGCCCAACTTCAAAGAGCAATTAAACAAAATTGCCCACGATTTCCCTTCCAACCAGCAACAACGAAATGTTTTCTTGTAAGCTCAATGGCTAGCGTGGCATCTGAAAAATTCACGTTTCAACAGGTCTATCTGCCAGAGGGACAAATGTATTCAGCAGCCCCTGGTGGCGGGGATGCAAGGACATAATTAGTCTAACGATCCATTTGGCTATTGGCACTTCCTTTGAACCAAAGATGGTATAGCGAATCCTCAAAAGATGTGGCTTCAGAGACTTTGTATCAACCAAACAAATGTTGATTTGAACTTTGTCTCAGTTCCAGCGTCAACAAATTAAATTATTTTCTATGATTTCTCTCACTTCTGTCCAAAAAAATCATTATCATATTCTGGTTGTAGGCCAAATAGTGGCTGTTCTAACAATTAATATTTGGCACTCAATTTATCGGAAATATCTCGCATTTACGCAATACCCATGACATCAACTCATGCATATCTATGTACAGTGAAACATAATTTATTTGATGAAAACAATAAAAATCCCTTGCATTGCAGGTTAGTAGTTTAAAATACAAAACTATTTTATAATTATATATATATATATATATATATATATATATATATGTATATGACTTAAACATAAATCACTGGTATTACGTGGATGCCATTCTGTATCATATTTGACATTATGTTCTTTCTATTCAGCAATCTTGTGTCAGATGGCTTTCTCATTCTAATATATTGTTCCGGTGGAGCAGACAGGTGTGACAATATGCACCTATTTATGGTTCTGTAATAACACCTATGACTGTCAGCCTGGAGCTTTGAGTTTCTCATCGACGCATTAGCAGACACCTAGGATTGGTTCTATTTTGATGCATCGCTGCAAAATGTAGGCCTTGTTGACAACCACTGAGGTTATTGAAAAATACATCCCCAAGTATAATGCGCACTCTGCCTTTTTGTGTTGTTATGAAACTAATTGTTGATTACAATTACACACCTGTTAGGCTTACGTGGCTTTTTAAATGATGATTAAATGAAAATATGTAATTGATTGCAATCAGTTGCGATTCGCCCAGTTCTGCCAGTCACCTGCTTCATAATATACCACAAGGTCCACTGCTTTATAATATACCACAAGGTCCACTGCTTTATAACATAGCACAAGGTCCACTGCTTTATAATGTAGCACAAGGTCCACTGCTTTATAATGTAGCAAAAGGTCCACTGCTTTATAGTGTAGCACAAGGTCCACTGCTTTATAGTATAGCACAAAGTCCACTGCTTTATAATATAGCACAAGGTCCACTGCTTTATAATATAGCACAAGGTCCACTGCTTTATAATATAGCGCAAGGTCCACTGCTTTATAACATAGCACAAGATCCACTGCTTTATAATATAGCACAAGGTCCACTGCTTTATAACGTAGCACAAGGTCTACTGCTTTAAAATATAGCACAAGGTCCACTGCTTTATAATATAGCACAAGGTCCACTGCTTTATAACATAGCACACGGTCCACTGCTTTATAACGTAGCACAAGGTCCACTGCTTTATAGCATAGCACAAGGTCCACTGCTTTATAACACAGCACAAGGTCCACTGCTTTATAGCATAGCACAAGGTCCACTGCTTTATAACATAGCACAAGGTCCACTGCTTTATAACATAGCACAAGATCCACTGCTTTATAACATAGCACAATATCCACTGCTTTGTAACATAGCACAAGGTCCACTGCTTTATAATATAGCGCAAGGTCCACTGCTTTATAACATAGCACAAGGTCTACTGCTTTAAAATATAGCACAAGGTCCACTGCTTTATAACATAGCACAAGGTCCACTGCTTTATAACATAGCACAAGATCCACTGCTTTATAATATAGCACAAGGTCCACTGCTTTATAACGTAGCACAAGGTCTACTGCTTTAAAATATAGCACAAGGTCCACTGCTTTATAACATAGCACAAGGTCCACTGCTTTATAACATAGCACAAGATCCACTGCTTTATAATATAGCACAAGGTCCACTGCTTTATAACACAGCACAAGATCCACTGCTTTATAATATAGCACAAGGTCCACTGCTTTATAATGTAGCACAAGGTCCACTGCTTTATGACATAGCACAAGATCCACTGCTTTATAATACAGCACAAGGTCCACTGCTTTATAACATAGCACAAGATCCACTGCTTTATAATATAGCACAAGGTCCACTGCTTTATAATGTAGCACAAGATCCACTGCTTTATAACATAGCACAAGGTCCACTGCTTTGTAATGTAACACAAGGTCCACTGCTGTATAAAATAGCACAAGGGCCACTGCTTTATAAAATAGCACAAGGTCCATTGCTTTATAACATAGCACAAGGTCCACTGCTGTATAATGTAACACAAGGGCCACTGCTGTATAAAATAGCACAAGGGCCACTGCTTTATAAAATAGCACAAGGTCCACTGCTTTATAACATAGCACAAGGTCCACTGCTGTATAATGTAACACAAGGTCCACTGCTGTATAAAATAGCACAAGGGCCACTGCTTTATAAAATAGCACAAGGTCCACTGCTTTATAGTGTAGCACAAGATCCACTGCTTTATAGTATAGCACAAAGTCCACTGCTTTATAATATAGCACAAGGTCCACTGCTTTATAATATGGCACAAGGTCCACTGCTTTATAATATAGCACAAGCAAATGAAAATATGTAATTGATTGCAATCAGTTGTGATTCGCCCAGTTCTGCCAGTCACCTGCTTCATAATATACCACAAGGTCCACTGCTTTATAACATAGCACAAGGTCCACTGCTTTATAATATAGCACAAGGTCCACTGCTTTATAATGTAGAACAAGGTCCACTGCTTTATAGTGTAGCACAAGTTCCACTGCTTTATAGTATAGCACAAAGTCCACTGCTTTATAATATAGCACAAGGTCCACTGCTTTATAATATGGCACAAGGTCCACTGCTTTATAATATAGCACACAGTCCACTGCTTTATAACATAGCACAAGGCACACTGCTTTATGGCATAGCACAAGGTCCACTGCTTTATAACATAGCACAAGATCCATTGCTTTATAATATGGCACAAGGTCCACTGCTTTATAATGTAGCACAAGGTCCACTGCTGTATAACATAGCACAAGATCCACTGCTTTATAATATAGCACAAGGTCCACTGCTTTATAATATAGCACAAGGGCCACTGCTTTATAATATAGCACAAGGTCCACTGCTTTATAATATAGCACAAGGTCCACTGCTTTATAATATAGCGCAAGGTCCACTGCTTTATAACATAGCACAAGATCCACTGCTTTATAATATAGCACAATATCCACTGCTTTGTAACATAGCACAAGGTCCACTGCTTTATAACATAGCACAAGATCCACTGCTTTATAACATAGCACAATATCCACTGCTTTGTAACATAGCACAAGGTCCACTGCTTTATAATATAGCGCAAGGTCCACTGCTTTATAACACAGCACAAGATCCACTGCTTTATAACATAGCACAAGATCCACTGCTTTATAATATAGCACAATATCCACTGCCTTATAACATAGCACAAGGTCCACTGCTTTATAATACAGCACAAGGTCCACTGCTTTATAACCTAACAAAATTTCTAATGCTTTAAAATATGGCACAAGGTCCACTGCTTTATAACGTAACACAAGGTCCACTGCTTTATAATATAGCACAAGGTCCACTGCTTTATAATATAGCACAAGGTCCACTGCTTTATAACATAGCACAAGATCCACTGCTTTATAATATAGCACAATATCCACTGCCGTATAACATAGCACAAGGTCTACTGCTTTAAAATATAGCACAAGGTCCACTGCTTTATAACATAGCACAAGGTCCACTGCTTTATAACATAGCACAAGATCCACTGCTTTATTATATAGCACAAGGTCCACTGCTTTATAATGTAGCACAAGGTCCACTGCTTTATAACATAGCACAAGGTCCACTGCTTTATAAAATAGCACAAGATCCACTGCTTTATAAAATAGCACAAGGTCCACTGCTTTATAATATAGTGCAAGGTCCACTGCTGTATAAAATAGCACAAGGTCCACTGCTTTATAGTGTAGCACAAGATCCACTGCTTTATAATATAGCACAAGGTCCACTGCTTTATAACACAGCACAAAACGGTAAACAAGTTTTTATCCCAAGTGGAGCCATTGTTGTTTTTGCTCAAGTTGGTTTCTTGTAATATTTTCTTTACTTTATTTTGATGTGTCTTATCAATCAATGTTTAAAAAAAAATTCTCCAAAATCTTTTTTACTAATGCATATCAGTATCACCCTTTTTAAGAACATTTCATACAGTATGGCGGTTTGGAATAGTTGTTGCGGTGCTCAACACATTTTAGGTGACAGTGGTGTAAGGTGAAACAAAAGTTATGGTTTTGGGGATCTGCAGCTAAAAGAGATAATAAACGAAACATGTGCATCTATAATCAAGAATATCACACCAGTGGTTTACTCAGAATGTGTTCTAAAAGTTGGAGATTCCGGTCAGTTCTCCAGTTGACTGACGGGTGTTAACCAGCGCAACTGATAAGCGCATGCGCAGTTCTATAAAAATTGAGTAACACAGACTACATGTGACGTATGAAGTGAGGCCTGTGTGACAAGGTATCTCTCCCCCCTCTGGACATCTTACCCCAGGGGGAAGATACCCTAGGTTATTTACCCCCCACCCTGGATACCTTACCCCCTTTATAAATGTGCAAGAAAGTTTATAATTAGAATAATATCTACTATATGTTATTCTGCAAGAAAATTGTATGTGTTTATATTTATTTTGTTATAAATTTAGGAATGAATGAATCATATGAAGTGATTCCTGAGTTAATCATGATAAGTCTCTCATCGAGGCACTGAGTTAATCATCTGCCACCTCAACAACGAAAAACACAGCTCTTTCTCAAGGCACTGAGTTAATCATGGTCAGCTGCCCCAACAACACACAGCTCTCTTCTCAAGGCACCGAGGTGTCTAATCCTCCGAGCTGTTGCTCAGCATGGTAACCCCCCATTGTTACCAATACAAGTTTCAAGGACCTGCCTTTGTTTATTGGCTTAGGCACATTACCAATATGTCTTAACAGTATAGTTTATTAACCTTTGATTTATTTAGTTGGGTAACCAGATACAATACACAATAACTAAATCCTTTCACCCATTTCACAAAAAAAATAATCGTTTGATCCCAAGCCTTTCAAAATGTCCAGTCGCCTATTTAAGGAAGGTGTTTACAAGACTTTAATTATCATGAAACAATATGGGCTGTAGACACATAATGTAATATTTTGTGTGTGTTAAGAGTAGACACTTAATGTATTAATGTGTTCATGTTGGTGAATGATTTTGGCATACACAGAACCAATGCAGTCTCAAAAAAACTTGTTATTTTGTCAGAAAGAGGACTCGTTTAGTAAACAAAGGCCATAATATGTTACACAAGTTGAGTTTGGACGCAATCAGCATGGACATGATATCCTATTGGCAAGTACAGGAATAGGTCACGGTATACAAATATATTTTCATTTGGCAAGCAAATTTTTTACACTTGTGACATAAGGTTATCTAACAGTGTGGTGCAGCCAATGAAATTAAGATGCTTAATTTAATTGTGAGCATGACCATGCAATGATTCCAATTTGCACGCCAATATATTATAACAAATACAAACTCAACATCTGGTAAAATTCCTGTCTTATAAAATAGTCACAGCTAAGTAAAATTTAGCTTATCTTAAAGCAACCAAAGAGAGTGCTACATATATATATATTTATATATATATATATATATATATATATATATATATATATATTTATATATATATATATATATATATATATATATATATTTATATATATATATATATATATATTATATATATATATATATATATATATATATATATATATATATATATATATATATCAATTCACCCTATGATAATACTTATAGTGTAGTCTCGGCTCCCATTTTCACGGAGCAGTACATTTCTCGGTTCTTGACTGTCATTTATTCATGTTACGGGTGGACATTTTATGTAGTTGAGTTTAGACATTATATGTAGTTGAGTTTAGAAAACCAAAAATGGGTAACTTTGTATAATGGATAACTAATGCAGTGACGGTTGGGGGTCTGGAAGGTTGACTGAGACCCGCAGTACCTATTGGAACCTGCAGTACCTATTGGGGCCCACGATACCTATTGGGCCCAGCGGTACCTATTGGGACCTGCGGTACCTATTGGGACCCACAGTACCTATTGGGACCCGCGTTTCCGGTTGCAGACCCGGAACTGTGACAGCCCTACTAATATAACAGTGACAATCACTAGCAACAAAATGGAGCCCTGGGGAAAAGACGCAACAGCAACACAGAGGCCCCGTTCAGCAAGAGCCCAACAAGTAAACAACTAACAGAACCTTGTGAACTTAGGAGGTCACTGAGTATAAAGATCAGGCAAATTCAGACAGCCTTGTCTGGAACTTTACGTAAATAATGTCCTAGTGTTCCCATAACCGGAGTTATAGAAAAAAGGCGATGACAGATACATGCAGTTTTCGGGGTGCACAAAACAATCCGAAAGAGGTCGCTACCGGAATTGCATTTCTTGCTTCTGGCTCGCTGTCTTTCATCATGGGCGAGCAGCTTCCTTTTGTGGGGGAAAGCGTGCCGTGTGCCCTCGATTTTAGAGTCGATAAAGCAATTTCTGCATCTCAACACATTTGTAGACCGAGATAATTAATTCTTAATATGATAATGATGTATTTTTATCACAATAATTAAAATTATGGACTGAACAAGAAGAAACTGGAGGAGACCCCTGCAGTTCAAACAACCCTAGCTGGTTTACTTGACATCAACACTGGAGGAGAACCCTGTAGTACAAACAACCCTAGCTGGTTTACTTGACATCAACACTGGAGGAGACCCTTGTAGTACAAACAACCCTAGCTGGTTTACTTGGCATCAACACTGGAGGAGACCCCTGCAGTACAAACAACCCTAGCTGGTGTACTTGACATCAACACTGGAGGAGACCCCTGCAGTACAAACAGCCCTAGCTGGTTTACTTGACATCAACACTGGAGGAGACCCCTGCAGTACCAACAGCCCTAGCTGGTTTACTTGACATCAACACTGGAGGAGACCCCTGCAGTACAAACAGCCCTAGCTGGTTTACTTGACATCAACACTGGAGGAGACCCCTGCAGTACAAACAGCCCTAGCTGGTTTACTTGACATCAACACTGGAGGAGACCCCTGCAGTACAAACAACCCTAGCTGGTTTACTTGACATCAACACTGGAGGAGACCCCTGCAGTACAAACAACCCTAGCTGGTTTACTTGACACCAACACTGGAGGAGACCCCTGCAGTACAAACAACCCTAGCTGGTTTACTTGACATCAACACTGGAGGAGACCCCTGTAGTACAAACAATCCTAGCTGGTTTACTTGACATCAACACTGGAGGAGACCCTTGTAGTACAAACAACCCTAGCTGGTTTACTTGACATCAACACTGGAGGAGACCCTTGTAGTACAAACAACCCTAGCTGGTTTACTTGACATCAACACTGGAGGAGACCCCTGTAGTACAAACAACCCTAGCTGGTTTACTTGACATCAACACTGGAGGAGACCCCTGTAGTACAAACAACCCTAACTGGTTTACTTGACATCAACACTGGAGGAGACCCCTGTATCTAAGTTTCAGGCAGTGGGAAATTGGATATCGTTGTTTTTGTTGTTTGTGGTGAAGAACTATCTGAAAAAGGCCACATCAACATCGGTAACTGGGAGGATCTGGCGCCGCAGAACTCACCAGGTGACGGTCTGCTTTGAGACAGACTGCCTACAGAATGAGGCGGAGAAACGGCGGAGGAGAGGAAGCAAGAGGAATCTTCACCGGTACCTAGTCTAGTGCGCGACAGTTCAAAACAACGCAACATTTCGTCGTTTGGGCGGGTTTATTGCTACGCCAGGTAATGAGTTGCGCAATATTAGATGATCACGTAAACCTTGGCGACTGCGGTGCGGTAAAGGCCATTTAAAAAAAAAACGACTGCAGCGTAGCGCCTCCGGTCGGAGTTCTAAATTTAAGCTCCGAAAGTTGAATGGTGAACCGGCGCCGCTCGCCGCGTCGCAGGCGGCGACCCGTAAAAAAAAGAACTAGGTGAACTGATTATTGTAGCGCGACTGGAACAGCAGCGCTGTGGACGCCACCGCTGCCGGCTGGCCAGCCGGCCGCGTGTGGATAGGCACGTCCCGCGCGGCGCCTTGCTTCCTCGCTAGCTCGGCGGCTTCGTCGTTTCGGTCGCCTGTATTAATTGGAGGTGTGCTTTTTTCGAGCTAGACGGAGACGGAGACGGAGACGTCGCGCCGAGCGTACAGCCAGTAAAAAACCATCGTTTGTCAAGTTGTAAACAACATCATTTATTTTCCTTTTGCGTCGTTGTCGGCTGCTGCTACTGGCGGGGTGTCGTTACTGGCTGTAGTTTTGTCGCGGTTCTCCGATGCATGTACACGTCATCTCCACCTGCTGGATTAAGCATTCTGGTCAACCGAAGAATGACAGCGGCGTGCCCCAAGGGTGTTATGCATTAGGAATGCCAATCGCTGAGCTGCATTCATTGTGAAAGACCATTTCTTTTCACACCAATGAGGTCTTCAATCACATTTTATTCACTGATAAAACTTGACTCAAACTTCGACGCTTATTGAGATTGGTGTGATAACAAACACGGCGTTGTCTGAGTGTGCAACTGAGCCGCGGCCATTCAAATTGTTGTTGACTGCGTTTACTATGGTGAACGTTACTGTAAAAAGCGGTAGGCGGGTCGCGTTTCTTTAATCTCCTTGACAAGGTCAAGTTATGTTGCGCCATACTGGGAGTTACCGGTTTGATTGCGTCCTTGGCTGGGATAGACCTCGGGTGTGCACGAAAATAGACTGGTACGCTTTTTGTGGAAATCTGGTTCGCTGGCGTTACAGTAGTGCTTGCAAAAAAACGACTGTCGCGCCGGTCGGTCGCGACTAGTTGACTACAGACGCGACAGTGACCCGCAATTGCACCAACTGTCTGTGACTGTGCGTGCGTGTTAAAGGGTGTTTGCTTCATTGTTCCGTCGTCTAAGGGTGTTGGGTTGCAATAATTGTCAAACGGAGCGTCTCTGTTGTGCCGATGACTTCGTGCTCAGTTCGTTGCATTTTAACCGAACCGTGTTTATCTGTTTAGTTTTCTGCGAAAGATAGTGTGAACTTTCGAAGAGTCACTCGATATTGCGGAAATAATGGTAATTATAAAGACTAGTACCATCAAGTTATAGAGGGTTGTTTGTTGAGTTCTCCCGTAAATGTACATTATATAGTTCGCCAACGTGCACTGACTCATTTCACAGAAACGTCACTGTTCATCTTCGATAAAAAGTGACGTTTTAGCCATTTTTAGTGGCTCTCATTTTGGCGTTCTTTGCGGGTTCTATCTTGTCCCAGTCAACCGCAAATGGTTGGCGCTACACAGCTTCATTTCTAACACAATCCAAAATATCGACTGCTTGCAGCCATACGCAAGTTGTTTTTCGAAAGTTAGATTTGAAACTTGCACGAAGTCATTCCTGGGTGTTATTTAATAACATCGCTTACAGACAACGCAGTAATTAACGACACTACGCTTTACATTTACTGAAATTACAAATATACGTACGTTATCCATGTGGAATTCTTGACATTTAACTAGGTTTTAACATTTTATTTTTAATCATAAAAATTTCAACTACCGTGCGCCTCCAAAATTGTGACTTGATACCACCGACGTAGGGTCGTTCCATAAAGTGAGTTTATGTAATAGATCGGGAGCGCGTGCGATTTACGATCAGTCCCTCTGCATCCGTCCGACTGTCATCTATTCACGTCACCCGTCGAATGAATTCTCGGTACTACGCATACTTTATTAATGGAAATGTGATCCGCTAAAGTAGGCCGACTGCGCGGCCGAAGCATTGACATTGACGTCGTTATTTGTTACGTCCGGTTGTGATTGGCTACCGCGTATCAATTATGCAAATAGCGTAGGTCGCCGAGTTATATGCGTTCGAGGGACTGTCTGTTATTGACCTTCCTGCGAGTACGTTACTTAGAATCCATCTGAATATTTAATGGTGTACAGTTGTCCAGATGGCGTTTGCGTTTATCCAACTGGCCAACTTCGATCGTTAATAGATGAGACACTGTACTTTACGACATAGAAACTACTCGTTTATACACTCGTTTTTTGTATTTGGCTCTCGGTAGAAAACAAAACAAACTCTTCCCTGAGCCATCGCCATTGCAATTCCTACATTCAGCTGCCACGCGATATATAGTGACGTATTTCCACTCATCGAAGGCAACAATGAGACAATCCGGTTCAACTACGCGGCAACTTCGAAGTCATTTATTAAATTAAATTCGGAAACTGCCGAACATTTTGTTCTGTTCTACAAAGAAGCGATCGGCTTTGTGCAACTTTATCCCCAAACATATTTTGACTGCATGAATTGTATATTTAACGCACACACAAATATGACGCAATCTACTATGACATATTTCAAGCTGTTCGTGTGACCTTTAACCATGTAGCGTAAACAAGTGTGTATGCGGTGCTTAACCGACATATTTCATATGCTGCCGTCTTCCGTGACCAACGACCGAGCGAGTACTTTGCCGTAGTTCTGTGTCGCCAGTCCCGGCAGCGGTGTGGCGTGACGCAACGCTCTGGAGTTGCGTCGGCACGCGTGTCTGACGCCACTCGCGCCTCTCATTACGTGCCAGCGTGCTCGCGCGTGGCCGCATTCCGTCCTCGTACATTAGTGCTCGTCGATATCTGATTGGTTGTCCGAAATCTGATTGGTGAATTGTGGGCTAAGGTCCTGCGTTAGGATTGGGATCTCGGGATGTCGTAGTCTACGAGTAATTTGATATTGTGTACAGTTACAGCATCGACTGGAGGCTGCTGTTAAGCTGGCGGGGATTTAGTTGGACGTTGTATCTCACAATGGACGAAGCCATACACCATTAAGTGGTTTAAATGCTTAGCACTGTTTAAACAATTTAACAAGATGTCGTGCTGTCCAAAGCAGAACCCATGTTGTCAACTGAACATGAAATCCATGAGCTCATCCGAGCCAGGGGCTACTGAATACTTAAGTAGAATAGTTATAACGGGACAGGGCTCTCAACCTCCTACCTCCCACCTATTTTTGAGGCCAACCTCCCACCAATTTTTAGGACCATCCTCCCACCCCCCACTTCCGGCCACACCCTCAGTCATACTGGTTCGCGAGATATGTGTAAATGTTGTAAACATAGAGACCGACTTGTGCTAGATTAGCGCGTGTATAAAGCGCCGTCGCCAGTGATGGAGTGTTACATAATCCATGGATGTGACTGCTGCGTCCGCCATGGGCCGGCGAACGTGTTCGCGCGTCTCACGGCCCGTGCGAGTCGTTCCCTGCGTGCAGCTCGCTTCGTGTCTGTGTAAACACACCGGCGACGACCTTTCGCTATACGTCGTTTGTCCGCCTAATTCGTTCGCTCACGTCAGTTTCAGAAAGCACCAACGTACAGTCCAGATTGCGTCATGCTAACGCACGGAGCATCCCGAGGCACTTTCGTTCGGCGAAAATACCGGTTGCATTATATTTGCATCTGCATTTCCGTATCTCACAACGGGGGGGAGGGGGGGCGGGCAAGGCATGACTATGCCTCCCCCAATACGCAACTGCTCATATCCCCGAGGAATGCGTGGTAGGAGTCTCAACCTCCCATCTCCCACCTGTTTTGGCGGCCAATTTCCCACCTCCCATATTTTTTTTCCACTTCCCGCCAATCTCGCCTCCCACCTCCCACCTATTGTTTTAGGCCAACCTCTCACCCATTTTTAGGACAAACCTCCCATTTCCTGTCACACCCCCTCATATGCGTTAACTAGTGGTGATGTTGTTATCACCCCTATTGGAACCACCCCTAGAAACGTGGATTTGTTCTTTGTCCCACTTGCCGCATCAAGCAATCAGATGCGTCGTTATAAAAACACTCGGCTTGTTAATCAAATGTTGCTCGCTTCGATGTTCCAAAGACAAATGCACGGAATGTTTGTCGTTAACCAATATAACGTTTCATATCAATGATACTTTGAACCTGTCCTACTAAAATCTAGTTTGTTGTTCGTTGCGTCAGCAGCTACGTTAGTAGTGATTAGAATGCAAATATTGTTCCTTGGGTTGATCAGTACATGCACAAACCACTGATCATGCATTCTCCCACTTTCTTCGTCTTGTTGGCGACACGTTCTGCCCGGAAAGAATGCATCGGAAAGAGTTTACCAACTGATCAACGTTTCTAGTACACGGTACTTGACCACAAGGAAGTCGTCTGCCGCAGTAACCATGGCAACTATCATACTATAGCAAAACAACGACGCACTCCGAGGATCGATCCTTCCACTCAGCCAGAGACGTTGGAAACAAGTTCACGGGCAGTGAGTCCGGAAAGGTGCGGGACTCCCCAGCAAGTTCTCTTCCACAGGGGACGATCTGCCTTATTTAGTAGAACCAGTGCATAGAAACACGTCGCGTCATGTATACCTACGTATGTTAGCATATGTCCTGTGTGGACTCTTGTTTCGCCGTCACCTTCGTGTACATATGTTGCCTGTGTGGACATGTCTTGTTTCGCCGTCACCTTCGTGTACATATGTTGTCGTGACTGTCGGCACATGCGCCACGTGTACAGACTAATTACGTAATTGATAGCTACGTTTCACTGCACGTGAATGAGAAATGTCGATTCATCGTAATATTATGATCTGTTTGAATGCAACGACGCTAACACACTGACATAGTGACCTTTTGTTTTCGTTTGTATCCATTCACAATCGCCTCAGTTGATTTAACAAACGGTATAAAGCTATTGCTACTGCGTTGTACAAGAACATTTCTTTGCTGTTGTCGTTTTTCTTCACAGACAGCGCGCTTTGAAAAAAATAATTGTGGTCTGACCTCTCCGGTATTGCTTGACAGATATCGTCGCCTCGACAAAACCACAACAGTTATATCTATATGTAATCGCGTTCGATGTCAGACTGTGAGTATGAATATTTGCTTCAGGCGGCTGCTGTGGTTTTTTCGAAACCAATAAAAACAAACATGAATAACTGATATCTGCGCGACCATGCGTACGTAGGTCTGACGTGCGCTCCTCGGCTTCTACGCGTAAAAAGATGGTAATTTTCCTCGAGTAACGGTGTCAGTGTACCACGTTATGATCCAGGCGCGTCGCAGCGTCTCCGATGTTCAAATACCTCCTCAGTTTACAGGGCCATAAAACGTCGTTCAGCTTTGTACCGAGTTGGACCGGTTTATGTGACCTGTTGGGTGATGACCCCAGGCAACTAGTCTGGCAATTACATCGTCTGTCTTGTAACGCATACATGGTGCAGCGCGAAACTAAGAACAACAGTTTTGCTGTAGGAATTCGCTCGGAGCGATTATAGGGCCTAGAACTGGTGAAGCAAGGAATGCGGGCGGCGGGCTGGCGGACTGGCGGACGGGAGGGCGTTTACATGCAAACATATATACGCAACAAACAGGCATATGTACCGATATACCAACATAGATAGAGGTAAACGGACAGGCACGTCGATACACAGAGAGAAGGACGCATGCATTAAATGAGTTTGTCTTGGGAGGATGGCGTGTTAACCAGTCACACTTTGTTTGAGTTTGTGTGCTACGCGCGTGGGGCATTGTGACCCAGAACGCACTGATCGATAACCCACTTTAATACTAGGCTGTGTCGACTAACGCATTGCCTTGAGCAGTGGATATAGAAGTACTGCGTAATTTAAGCTGAGGTGTATTTTCAGTATGTATATTACACGGGTGAAAGCCTCGTGGGTAACAATATAGTATTGTAACTGACAACCAGAAAGGCGTGTAACGAAGTGTGCCATGCATGCTCGTGCGCTTGCATGCATGAATCAGTGTGTGCACACCGTAGCATACATCCGGGCACTTAGGATCATTATTTTAGACTTAGTCACTAATAATAATCACTTAGTCACTAATCATGAATAATTCGCGCCTTTTTATGCGTGACCGGGATGTTTGTTTGTTTGCAGCGCCCCCTAGCGAGCGGCCCGTCGTGCCATGAACACGGCGGAGGACGAGGATGTGTTCCGGCCTCGCGAAGCGCCCGGCCACGCGGCGGCGAGCGAGTGGCGGCGGTCGCCGTCCGTCGAGCGCGTGTCGTCGGCTGCCGACGCCATGCTGCGACTGAGCTCGTCGGTGCCGCTGCACACAAGCGACGTGTCGTCGGACGGCGAGTCGGGCGAGCGGCGGTCGCGGCTCGACGGCGACGCCAACCTGTCGGACGGCTCGACGACGTCGTCGCAACATCTCAGGAAGCAGCGAGAGTTCATCCCGGACTTCTGCAAGGACGAGCAGTACTGGGCGAAGCGGCGGAAGAACAACGCGGCGGCGAAGCGGTCGCGCGAGAAGCGCCGTCTCAACGACATCCAGATGGGGCACAAGATCTGGCAGCTGACCGCCGAAAAGGACAAACTCAGGAAAGAACTCGTTGCTATCAAAACCCGATTCGGTCTACCTCTGGACAAGCCATTCCTCGTGCCCGACACGAACAACGGCGACGTGTCCGTGGCGAACACGGACGCGAGCGCCTACGGCAGCAGCAGGTCCATGCACGAGATACACTCGATGCCTCCTGTTTTTCCCGGCCCGCCCCCCAAAGTCGAGCAGCTGCACAGCGACATGTCCCCGTACTACGTACATCAAGACGGGTTTACGCAACGATCGCCGTCGCCCTTTATGAAACCCATCGCCTCTGGTATACGGTCGTCGCCACTGGGCGACGCCATGAGCAACGCATACTTTCAGGTGAAATCAGAGAGCAAAGACCCGACAATGTTATCGTCGCATCCAGTCAACATCCGGGAACCGCTGTGCCTCTCAACGTCCGACGACGTCAGGAATCGCGACGGCGCTGCAGTGGCGCCCACTAGCGTCGACGCCATGCTTCGCCTGCAGATGTCGCACCGGAGCACGTCGTCGGGGTCGGACAGTTCCGATAGCGACGACACGGGCAAGTACCGCCAGTCGTCGCCCGTCAACCTGTCCGGGAGACAGGACTACGACGCGACGCCCGTCGCCTACTCGATGGCGGCCAACAACGCGTGGGACGTCACCTCTGACCGATCGGACGACTACGCCCGCAGCGTGCCGCTCAAGCTGCGCTACAAGCTCCTGTCGAGTCGCAACTTCGACCGCCAGATGTCGGCCAACGACCAGGCGCTCACCGGCGGCGGTGGCGGCGGCGGCGGCGGCGGTGGCGGCGGTGGCGGCGGCAGCGGCGGCGTCGGCGGCGACATGGTCGACAGCACCGACAGTCAGGGCTCGACGGACGTACGCTACATGGAGCGACGGCGACGCAACAACATGGCGGCGCGCAAGTGTCGCGAGAACCGCAAGATGCTCAACAACCTTCGCGTAGCCAAGTCGAGCATCCTCGAGAACGAGAACAGCAAGCTGAAGATGGAACTGCACTGTTTGTCGAGCGAGTTCTCGACGCTCAAGGAGTTGCTCGAGCGCAAGAAGTACGCCGAGTCGGTCGGCGAGAAGTTCGTCCTTCCGCCGCTAGATGTCGCGCTGAAGCAGGATATGACGTCAGCGGGGCCGGCGGACGGCGACGGCGTGGCCATGTCGCTGGAGAAGACGTGAAGGGGAACATTGCTGCCAGACGGGTCAATTCCATTTACAACTGTCAGTCGGCGTCGTGCGCACGATGTGCCGTCAGCCGTCTGCAGCGGGTGAATGGACGAGACTCGGTCGTCTAGGGCTGTCGCTCTCCCCGCCGGAGACCGACTGCGCCCAGTCAGACGCGCCGCGCGTCGCCGCTGTCTCGCAGAGGCAGCGTGCTCAAACCTACCTCCATTTCAGGGAACGAGAATGTTTACAACGTATCATATTTATTTGTGCGAACAACAA
Organism: Lamellibrachia satsuma; assembly: GCA_033239005.1. Classification (NCBI taxonomy): domain Eukaryota; kingdom Metazoa; phylum Annelida; class Polychaeta; order Sabellida; family Siboglinidae; genus Lamellibrachia; species Lamellibrachia satsuma. Next base: position 1,382,668 of record BSQZ01000015.1, read on the forward strand.
ACACCACGACTCAGTTATCAAGGTAACACCAAATAACCGGATCACCTCCTCATTAGTCTCTCCTTCCCTCGGGGGATTCTACTGGAAACCTCCTCATTAGTATGTCTCTCCTTCCCTCGGGGGATTCTACTGGAAACCTCCTCATTAGTCTCTCCTTCCCTCGGGGGATTCTACTGGAAACCTCCTCATTAGTATGTCTCTCCTTCCCTCGGGGGATTCTACTGGAAACCTCCTCATTAGTATGTCTCTCCTTCCCTCGGGGGATTCTACTGGAAACCTCCTCATTAGTATGTCTCTCCTTCCCTCGGGGGATTCTACTGGAAACCTCCTCATTAGTATGTCTCTCCTTCCCTCGGGGGATTCTACTGGAAACCTCCTCATTAGTATGTCTCTCCTTCCCTCGGGGGATTCTACTGGAAACCTCCTCATTAGTATGTCTCTCCTTCCCTCGGGGGATTCTACTGGAAACCTCCTCATTAGTAGTCTCTCCTTCCCTCGGGGGATTCTACTGGAAACCTCCTCATTAGTATGTCTCTCCTTCCCTCGGGGGATTCTACTGGAAACGCAGTTGTTGTCTTTATAAGCATTATGTGCACATTTTTGTCTCCTGTTGACATATTTCTACATTAGTGGGTCTCCCGGATCATTGCAAAATGTCTTGAATTTCGGTGATGACGTACTACATAGTATTAGTACGTACTACATAGTATCAGTACGCACTACATAGTATTAGTACGTACTTTCACGTTCTGAGCCAACAGTGGGAATACTTCGGTAGTATTGCCAGTATCTTAAATTCCTCATTGATTAATGCCTGTTTTGGTGTGATTTTTGCGTTGAAAGCTTTGTTAATTAATCGATTTGGTAAAATGCTGTTCACAAGAACATTTGATGATAACAAAGAAATGTAACTGTATTCGTTATTGCATTTCTGGTTGGTCCGGAGACGGGATCTTGCAATACGAAGTATTCGCCGCGTCCCGGTTAATTTCTACCCACTGCTACCTCGTTTTAACTGCACTTTCCTGTCTAAAATAATGTATCTTCCAATGTACAGTCTGCGCAGTGCGTCTTGGGGTAATTGCTTCACGGGTGTCGTATTATTATAAAGGGAAATGTGTACTATTTTACAATTCATATCTGTGCCATTGGACATCGCTATCTCTTAGAAAAAAGGGTAAAAGTGTTCGTGTTACTGGTGTACTGTCGAGTATGCGCTGTGTGCGTTGGACTGCCAGAATCGGGTCAGAGTTCACTCGGGCTGTCGTTTTGACGCGAGATAACCGCAGTTTGTTTAGATTATCTAGTGGCGTTGTGCAGGCCACGCGAAGATATACGACTGCTCAGAAGACGCCGTGGCATCGGTTTCGATACAAGTTTTTAGTCTACCTCTTGTACAATGTATATAACGGATGAATCCCCCGGTGAATATGTGTGGGTGCTTAGCCTGTTGCATTTATTGTCATCAGTGCCATATATACGTAGTTAGTTAAGCTTTTAGGTGTCGATCAGTGTGTGAATTATGTCGGAAATGGGTCATGTTGCGAAGACTGCATATCGTGCAGTTTCTACGTTTGATAAAAAAACCTTCAGTATGCACACTGTAACACGTTACGGTGTATGTGGTAACACGTTACGGTGTATGTGGTAACACGTTACGGTGTATGTGGTAACACGTTACGGTGTATCTGTAGAGGTGCCAAGTCTCTTGTGAAGGAGATCTTCTTTTGTACACATTTTCCCGCTTCTCCTTCCTTTTCAAATGATCTCCTTCTTTTTAAAAACAATTCCACATTTTCTATAAAACGTGGCTATGTAATGCATAAAATGGTACCCTCAAGACCTTCATTTCTCAACTAATTTTGTTTTGTTGGAGGGAAGATACCCCGTCCGCAACTCCTTCCTTTATTTTATTTCAACATAATCTCCTCCTTCCTACTTAATGAACTTGGCACTTTTGCGTGTGTGTATTGTGTAAGAAGTACTCTATGTGTGTTGCATAATATACTTGTAACGGTATACAGGTTACGTTTGTATGCAGTGTTGTGGTTACGCTATGTAAACGCGCATGGCGTGGCTGTTACTTTAGTTTACGGTGTGCTCGAAACGATGTTTACGCGGCGCGACGCAGCAACCGAACAGCGAGCGGCGCCTCGAAACGGCAGCTATTCGGTGCCGGCTGATACGTCTCGGTTTTCTGCGCAGACGTTTCATAGTCTTTTGAAGGTGTCAGGTCTTCTCTGTGTTGTTTATTACTCTTTGTTGTGCTACTTGTAGCAGTCGTGGTGTTGAATGCGTTGCCGCAACTGGCGCCGGTGTGTAGTCGGTCGAACCCACGGCAGATGTGCCATAATCGCGACGAGTCGCACTATCCGTTGTGTCGCCTGCTGAATAACTTACACGAACTGTTGAGACCCGCTCAAGGAAAACCAGTCGAAGATGTCGGAAACCTACGTGTCGTGCAGCTTACAGAATGCTATCGCAAATGATTCGAACTTGTGGCCGACTGCTGTGACTGGAGTTCGTGGTGTCTGAATAATGTGGTATGTGTATTCTTCAACTGCTCTTTCCAGTCAAACCCGGTTGTCTGAGGTTTTTAAAGCCTCTCGCAATGTTTCATGTCTTTAAAATGAAAGCCTCTCGCAACGACAAACGTTCAGCGATTCGTGTTGGGTCTAACGCCTGTTAAGATTGCTGTTTTGAAACGAAGATTACTTCCGGTGATTTCTTTCGTCCCACACACCTAGAGGTCGTCTGTGGCAAAGGCAAACGTCATGTGCCGTGTGCCATGTGTCTTGTTATGTAATGTGAACGCTCGGGGTCTAATGACAATCGGAGAAACGGTAATCTAAATTCGTGAAAATGTTCATCAAGTAGGGAGAATAATATAATGTTCGTCAAGCGAGGAGAATAATATAATGTGAATTTTCTTTTAATCACAGCTATAAAGCTAACTCGACGTTTTGGCAACCACTGGCCGTTTTCTGCAGGATCTGAATTCTGTGACCACTCGGTTCTTCTACTGCGTCCTACCAAAATTCAGTTCTCGGAGAAGCGTCGAGTAGACTTTATAGTTGTAATTAAAAGGCAATTTCTGTTATAGTAATCCAGATTGTGTAATTAAGATATTAACGTATGCACATAATTTGGGCCGTCACCAAATCCTGTCGGATTTACCTGCTGAATCAAATACCTCATAAAATGCCATTTTTTATATTGTAATTACGAATGTATGCGTGCATTTTATACGCATTCGTTATGTGCGCATCTAAATGTGTTTTCTGACCTATGCTGACCCCTGGCGTCACAGTAGTGGAACTGTTATGAAATGTGTCTTGCGCCGCAGTATCTACCTCTACAGTGCTGCCCCTGTCGGGTTATGGTGTTATTAGTCGCGCTGTGCACGGTTTGGGTTTGTTAGCATGCCCGCGCTGCGGCGGGGTGAGTTGGCGTGGCGAGTTTGTTTATGGAAGAATTAGTACGTTGTGTATCTAGAGCGCGGTAGTTTTGTTTTGCTGATTTTGGCGGAATGCTATTGTTAATGATTGTGTGCTTATATCAGTTCGGTGTCACGTTTGACATTGCGCCAGATTATGTTGTCGGCAGCACTCGATGGTAGGCGCTGACCGACTTACCGGTGTCTGACCGAGCAGTGTAATATATCTGAAGATAGGGGAGGCTGGGGCTGGGTGTAGCGGGGGTAAGGGGTCACACCTGTTATTTCACGAAGATAACAATCAAGTGTACGATAAAACAACAAAATAATGTTTTACAGCGTACAGTGTTACAACCAGCCCCGGTCTCTCCTCTCCTGAAATGATGTTTTGTATTTTATGAACACGAACCCCTGTTGTTCAACCGGTGTCATTATATGATTACGATCGCCGCATTTTTCGGCAGTTTTTATGGATGTTCCCGGTGCTAATCGACGTGCGTGTGTTACCTTTGCGCGCGCGTACGTGTTTTGTGGCTTAGTGTTTCTGGATGTTGCACGCGTGTCGAACTCACAATTACACTGACTGCCGCTGCAGTGACCGCGTTGTCGGGTCATCGCACTGAATTCTTTATATGAGAACAGTTCGAATAGACCGAAAACGACTACTTCTGCTCGAGCAAGATTACACGCCGTTAGTAGATGATGTTGCTTTGAAGAAAATTGGGACAAAGTAGACCGCCATGGTAAAAGGAACGTACAGCGTTTTTATTGGTTAACTGCTTCGCAGATAGTTGGGGGTGTCGTATAAATAAAATGGCCAAATTATCATATTTTTTATCTCAAGGTTCATATATAATTATGAACAATGCTATACTTTATGTTTTAATATGTGTTGTTTTAGTATATTTACCCTCACACCTTGTATAAAAAATTACTGGTGGTTCTTTAAATGCAATACAACGGCCTATGTATAAGTCGTAATACTGGTATATTTTATATCACCGCCAACTCGTGTATTTTCGAAAAAAAATATTACAACATGAAAGATCACTTTTTGCATGCATTTTGTTTACCAACCTAGATATCATAAAACAAAATACGTTCAGGGTTGCAATATCCCGTAACAAAAGCGTTCAGTTGACCAATGAAAATCGCTGTACCTTCCCGTTGTGCGCTTGTCTTGAAGTTTGTCGACGTGTTGTCGCGTCTCGCTGTAGCGACTTGAGTGGTCGTCGTGTAATGTTACAAATTGTATATTCTTACTAAATATGGTGTCGCCAAATGCTGGTGGTGCCAGGATGGTGGTTTTGCCGCGTACAACGTTACCTCATTTTTGCAGCAAAAACCGTACCTCATTTTGGCGACGGAAACTCTTTCTTACCTATGTATTCAGACGA
>BSQZ01000015.1:1392500-1507500 GCA_033239005.1 Lamellibrachia satsuma
CAATGAGGGATGGGTGAACTACACGTTCAGTTGCTTTCTGTGTCCAGTTGTTTGATGTACATTGACATCAACGAGGGATGGGTGAACTACACGTTCAGTTGCTTTCTCTGTCCAGTTGTTTGATGCACACTGACATCAACGATGGATGGGAGAACTACACGTTCAGTTGCTTTCTCTGTCCAGTGGTTTGATGTACATTGACATCAACGAGGGATGGAAGAACAACACATTCAGTTGCTTTCACTGTCCAGTTGTCTGATGTACATTGACATCAACGAGGGATGGGTGAACTACACGTTCAGTTGCTTTCTCTGTCCTGTTGTTTGATGTACATTGACATCAACGAGGGATGGAAGAACAACACATTCAGTTGCTTTCACTGTCCAGTTGTCTGATGTACATTGACATCAACGAGGGATGGGTGAACTACACGTTCAGTTGCTTTCTCTGTCCTGTTGTTTGATGTACACTGACATCAACGAGGGATGGGTGAACTACACGTTCAGTTGCTTTCTCTGTCCAGTTGTTTGATGCACACTGACATCAACGAGGGATGGGTGAACTACACGTTCAGTTGCTTTCTCTGTCCAGTGGTTTGATGTACATTGACATCAACGAGGGATGGAAGAACAACACATTTAGTTGCTTTCACTGTCCAGTTGTCTGATGTACACTGACATCAACGAGGGATGGGTGAACTACACGTTCAGTTGCTTTCTCTGTCCAGTGGTTTGATGTACATTGACATCAACGAGGGATGGAAGAACAACACATTCAGTTGCTTTCACTGTCCAGTTGTCTGATGTACATTGACATCAACGAGGGATGGGTGAACTACACGTTCAGTTGCTTTCTCTGTCCTGTTGTTTGATGTACACTGACATCAATGAGGGATGGGTGAACTACACGTTCAGTTGCTTTCTCTGTCTGATGTACACTGACATCAACGAGGGATGGGTGAACTACACGTTCAGTAGCTTTCTCTGTCCTGTTGTTTGATGTACACTGACATCAATGAGGGATAGGTGAACTACACGTTCAGTTACTCTCTCTCTCTCTCTCTCTCTGTCCAGTCATCAGGTTTCCCTGTCAACTGCCTGATGACGTTGTAGGTTCTGATTAACAAGAGTGATAGTTCACTGTTGGAACAACCTGTATGGGTAACGTGTGTTCCCAAGATCTGCCTTACCGGATGACCTGTAGAAGCAGTGCAATGATTTATGTATAAATAAACTGCATAATTAATATATAAAAAATTACTTTATCCAATTTCATAATTTAATTAATAAACAAATTATAATTAATATAGTACCCTCATACAGAATTTAGGCTTGCTCAGCTCTTACAAGCTTTTACGTTCTTTGTAAAATATTCTTGCAGTCTATAACATTTGCAGTTTTTAGTGACATACTCAAAAGAAAATTGTCACAAAATGTGCACGTTGAACTTGCAGTCTATAACATTTGCAATTTTCGTGATAGACTCAAAAGAATATTTTTCAAAAGATGTGCATGTTAAATTATATTTGCCAGAGAAATATCAACAAGCAAACTAAAACATCAACATATTTTGTAACAAAGTAAAACTACACTGATCTGATTCACTGATACTGATTTTTAACATTTATAACTGAATTAGAGCAAAATCATTCATGTCATATAAAATATATATATATATATATATATATATATATATATATATATATATATATATATATATATATATATATTGTACATTTCCGACACTTCATCTTCACACACAGATGTGCATGTACCAAAGGTAATTAACATGGTTGAGTGGCTTTGGGCCAATTGCATTTCTGTACGATTTTACCCCGAAATGCTGAGTCCAGAATGGATGGCCTATTTCTTGGCTACACCTAATCACATCATCAGTTGATACTATCAACACACCAAAAAGATTGCCATCCAATGCAACAAATTTATATCCAATCTAGAGTGTTCCTAACGGGCTTACCCAGTCTCCTTTAGGGGTGATGTCAACCTTGGCGGCTTCTACCCTCATTTGAGAATTAACATGTGCAGCATCAAGACTGTGAACATATGGAATAAACAGACATCATCCAAGTATTGTCTCCAAAGTGTGACACAAGCACACAACGTACCAAGAAACACTGACACATAATTCATATACAGAAACAGAGGCACGTCTAGGATCTTATAAAGGGGAGGTCAAAGGGGGAGCTCAAAGGGGGAGGCCAAAGAGTGGCCAAAGGGGGAGGTCAAAGAGGGAGACCAAAGGAGAGTAAGCTGAGTGACCCACTAGATTACTGTGCTTTCTCAGTTGCCACACAGACTCTATGGAACTCCCTTCCTGTTACCATTGAGTCCGCAGGAAATTTAATCATATTTTGTTGTAAACAAAAAAACTACCTGTTTAAACTGGATTATGATCCACAAATCCTCAGCGTAGCAATCTAACTGTTTACACCTGGAATTGCTAATCGATTAGAAACTGCTTAACTCCTTTTGTTTTGGAGCTTCAGTCTCCCGAGGATTTTAGCGAAATAGAAGTGTTTTTATTGCATGTCTCCATGTAGCGGTGCAGCAGAAAAACACAGAAAAAAATCAAAATGATTAAGCCAACGGGGGGGGGCGAACAAAGGAACCTCCTAAATTTTACAAACAAAGACACAAATACTAAACCAACACTTGATAACTATAACAAGGTAGCTGGTCGTATCACTCGTGGACATATACATTCAAGGGGAACTAAAAAATGGAATTTCTATGACAATTACAATTTCATTTATACTGTATAGTGTGGAAGGCCTTTACCTCACATGTAGGTCATATCATGGCTCTTATTCCTATCAATATTCACATAAATGCACGAAAAGAAGTAATTTTATCCTGTAAAGTTACCTGGAAAAACAGTAAAGTTAATATAAACACACATGACTGTTGTGACAATAAATAATTATATATTACATTATGTGCTCACCATTTCGGACGAATGTCTATTTTGGGACAGAAAATTGTGACAGGTTGTGGGAGTAGTTTTTCAGTCTGGGTTTGCATTTAGGTACAAATATTCCCAGATTAACTGTTATAACTTAATAAAATATGTAGTCAAGTTATCATGTCTTCTGTTATTGTAACTGTTCTATCTACATATCTCTCATCAATGATCATTTAATCCCGCCTGACACATGTTTTGATTTGTTTCTGTATTTTCCATTGCGCAGTTACATGCTAGCATGGTAAACTAATGGGTGACTAAGCTTGCCCCCCCTAAGCTCCCCCTTACCCCCGTTAAGCTCCCCCTTGGCCTTCCCCTTTGTAAGATCCTAGATATGTCACTGGACTAACATATATCATGTTCAATATAAATGTGCCCACTGATATACATAACAGGTATTGGAAACACGTAGCATTTGAACTATATGACTATTGAATGGTTCCTAATCACATCAAGTCTAACATCTGGTTGGATATCAAGGACTGTGAATCACGTGGACAATCATTACACTGACATCCCAGTGGCGCCACCTGACGCACTCCCGAGTTTAACTCCAAATATGACAATGATGTCGACATCTTACTTTTAAAAAGTTACTTTTTGTACAGACACTACATTTCCATGACAGTTTTAAAAGGGTTTTCATGCCACAATATTGTTTTATATGATTTGCGTTACGCAGATATGATTGATAATATTGAAGCAAACAGTGCGACTTACCACACAGAATGGACACGCGGGTCATAACCGGTGCACAGCTGAAGACTCCAGGGATGTTCTGTTTCGTAACAAAGTACTCCACATCGTCAACAGACACCGTCAAGCTACCTTCATCCGCTCGGACCTCCACAACTTTGGCAGTTGGGCATCTTGGGAAATCTTGAGGAGAACACAGAATTCAATTTGGTGTATTGGATATTTGTGTAAAGTGTGGAATATTGATCGGATAAGTATTATTATTACAAACAAACAAACTGCCAAATGATTGTGTTAATGCTAGTAGTGTGAATATGTTTAGAAATATAGTTGACAGATATCTGATAAGGGCAGGCTAGACACAGATGATATAATTGTTGGACCCTCGATTAGCCAATGGCTTCCTTGACCACTTGCCATCTGGAACTTGTTGTTAGGGATGGCAATCTTGTTAAATCTTGTTAAATTCACTGACACCATCCAGTTCGTCCGACTTAACATCTGGGAGGTAACAAGTGTATGTATTTTTGTGTGCATGTGACATTCTCAAGTTTAACTGGTAATTGACGGCATTGACTAGGCATGCAGGTTCATTGAGAATATTATTTGTCGTCAATGTGCCAGACAATGTCTTCACCAATTAAAACAGCATTTCATTTGTGACCTTCTTGCAAACGTTATCTTACATAATGTTACATAAGTAAACAATATGATTTTGTAGCACTGTCGTGTTGGATGAAATGTTCTTATTGTATAGGAATGCAGCAATACATGTTTTAAACACTTTACATCAATCGGACCTTGAACAAATGGAATATAGGTAGAACTTACATTCAAAAATAGATGTCAAAGTAAAGTAGATGGTAAAAACACACTGAGTATCGGTCTAAATGGTCAACTTAAACGTAAAGCAGAAATTGTTCCTTAATATTGCAAACTACATCATATCATAATATCTGCATTGTCGCTGGCGTTGTATATGTTGATTAATATATACCTAAGCTAGTAATTGAGCTTTACGTTGAGAAGTACTAACTATTCTACATTTACCAAAAAAATTCATATTGTGCTATCTTGTCTATTTCATTAATATAAAGTAGCACAACTTTGAAATCTACCTGTTTTATCCAGGTCCATCGTTCAACTCACAAATTTAACAAATCAGTGTGTGTTAATTCCTCAAGAAATATAATTGATCAGGTAATAACGAGGAGTTGATTTTATGTTTGAGTGGTCAGGAAATATTTATTATGATAAACTGTATGTCAATTATCGACATGCTTTTACCTTATATCACGATTTCCTTATTCGACAAGACTTCCCCGGTTCATCCGACGTCTTTATCCTTGGAACATGCCTCAAATAGCTCGGGATTCAAATAACGTAAGCAAAACCTTTTACCTACCGACACACTTAAGTACTGGGCCGCTCCAGGATCTGGTGTTGTCACAAATCCGGTAGGTAACACCAATTCCTCGTTTGCACCTGGAAATGTAGCACATAAGAATAACTTCTGATAAACTGTAGCAAGGCGTTGACGCCAACAAGCAAACTATAAAATCGACATGTCAATCAATTAAATTAAAAAATATCCAATTATTAAAAAGGAAAAAACAACCGTTTGATTTACTTTAATGTCATCAAGTGACTTTGTAGATAGGGTCTACGTTAAAGGTCCCTCCTCAATTCGATTTGTTTCCCTCGTCTCGTTTCAGACTAATCCGCATAAAATGGATCTAGTATTGATTACGAAATGCACGCTCGTTTGTACATATATGCTATTTAGTTTTGGTGAAATAACTATTAAATAATGTTTACAAAGGGTAAAGGTCGTCCGGCTCCATATACAATAACACAAGGCTATCCGCCGTTTGTTGCCCAATCTAACGATTAAACTCAATTCTTTCTAGTTCAACAAACGCACGCTTTCTTTTATTAAACCAACTTCGCATATTACTTAAATTATTCACGCACTACATATTACTTAAATTATTCACGCACTACATATTACTTAAATTATTCACGCACTACATATTACTTAAATTATTCACGCACTACATATTACTTAAATTATTCACGCACTACATATTACTTAAATTATTCACGCGCTACATATTACTTAAATTATTTACGCACTACATATTACTTAAATTATTCACGCGCTACATATTACTTAAACTATTCACGCACTACATATTACTTAAAATATTCACGCATTACATATTTGAACATTAACGAACCTAATACGCGAAGATAGTTGTAAGTACCATCGTGAGGAGACAGCTTTAAAAAACAGATGTGGATATCATAAGAGACAACGTCCAAATCGACCAAACTGAAAGTCATTTAAGGGAGGTAGATAAATAGCTTACGTTATGATGCAGTTTGTCGCGACGGGAGCGAGACCATTGTCTTTGTACTGCATGTCAGTGCCATCGTGGTTGATACATCGGTCAACAATGGCTTGATGTTTCAACGTCTCGATGGGACAACCTCCGGTCGAAATTGCTGCCAATAAGTTGCCAAACTGAAAAATATAACAATACCATAGACAATTGTCATTTATTGATAAAGAGTATTATCAGACACATGTTCTACGCAGATATTAATCAGGATAAAATAATTATTGTACTACTCGGAGCAGCAAACAACGCCAAGCAGAGTTCAGTCCTACTTTGATATAGTTTCTAACATATTCCACTTTAGTACAGGACACAGCCGTAATGTTAACAAAGCTAACGCCCTCTGAGATTACCATTAAGGGCTGTCAAAGGAATTAACCGTTGGAATTATTTCAAAGAAATCAATGCAATCAAATGTGTTTCCTCCAATAACAACATGCAAACAGATTACTGTTATGGTAAAATGTCATCTTTTGCAATACTCCTTGTATTGATTACAAATTATGTGATATATTTATCTGAATGTGGCTCCTTTTACAGATGCGACCGTTTTCCCCCTACACATTCATGTTGTGTAGAACGAAGCCGATAGACTTACCAATCCCAAGAGAACAGCCAGTCTAACCATCGCCCGCAACATGTTCTTACCAATCCCAAGAGAACAGCCAGTCTAACCATCGCCCGCAACATGTTCTTACCAATCCCAAGAGAACAGCCAGTCTAACCATCGCCCCTAACATGTTCTTACCAATTCCAAGAGAACAGCCAGTCTAACCATCGCCCGCAACATGTTCTTACCAATCCCAAGAGAACAGCCAGTCTAACCATCGCCCGCAACATGTTCTTGCGAGTGTTCAGCTTAATCGAGTATCTACTGGAAAGCCTGTTCGGTGATCTAAAATCGTCAACAAGAATAAGCATTTTGCATCAACATGTATCAACAATACAATTATATGTGACATTCTATACGTAGGAAACAATAAGTAATTTCCTTTAGATAACACGCAGTGCGTTATCGTAATACACAACAGTGACCATCGGAAAATCCTGTTTTTCATTATATATGTTTCGCGTCAGTTCGCTATCGTATCAATACAGTCAGCATTCAAAGTTTTTTTGTCAGATTTAAGTCGTCTTTGGTAATTATAATATCGTATGTACTGGCGCAAAGACAATAATTGTACACGAGCAATACAAAATGTGTTCGAAATTCGTGTCACCGTTCGTGGTCCAATATATCGGATCAAAGGAATCTCACTAATATCAGTCCTGTTAGACTTTAGCAAACCAGCAAATCGTAGCTTACTGAGATGTCAGCTAGGAGGACTAGCTATCAAATTGATCAACCGAAATGTATCTGTTCGTTGGTTTAATGCATGTGACATGTGTCATGTGTCACTCTGTAGATTGACGTCAGGTTTAACCCCTTTGATTATTTAGCAGCAGCAGCAGCAGCGGAGGCGGCGACAGCAGCAGCAGCAGCAGCAGTTTAATGTATATAAGACCAAGGAGTTAGTAATAGGTTTCAAAAAACACAGTCAAAGTCCAGAAAAAGCACCATTCATGATCAAGCGGTTGACATTGTCACCAATTACAAATACTTAGGTACAGTGTTTGATAACAAACTTAGATGGGATGACAACACTGAAGTAATCATCAAGAAATGTCAGAATTCCCCGACAACCACGCTGGCGCCTGTACGTGGTTATATTGCAAATTACTATGTGGTTATTTTACCGAATTCTTAGTGGTTGTTTATAGCATGGTTATATTATCACGTGGTTATATTATCATGGTTATATTATCACGTGGTTATATTACCAAGCAGGACACGTGACACGTTTCTACACACAGGTTTATAGACAAGCCGGTTATTCATTTAATGTGTCCGTGTTCACGTTATTGCATTGATTGATCTGCTTCTGATTTATGAAAATAGTTTTCATGAAATAATAAGTTAGCTTGTCAAATCAACTATGTTATGTTATGCGCAAATGGTATGTCACTGAACACACACGTGGAAGGTTGGTGCGTGACAGGGTTGGTGCGTGACAGGGTTGGTGCGTGACAGGGTTGGTGCGTGAGAGGGTTGGTACGTGACAGGGTTGGTGCGTGACAGGGTTGGGGTGTGACAGGGTTGGGGCGTGACAGGGTTGTGGTCGGAAGTACCAAATAGGCGAGTTCGTGTTCTAGGGACGGGACCTATACTGACCTAGAGTCCGCACGGCCAGTGCACCCCGCGTATCGTAGTGTTGCCCTCGCGCCAGCGGCAGCAAGCAATCCATTAACCTCCTTTCGATTAGCCCCTGTCTTTTCGAACAATGACAATGGTGTCATGCGCCAGTACTTCAGTAGTACGCACATACCTCAACACTTCAGCAATGCCTGCATACACCAATACTCTGGTAGTACCCATATACTTCAATAGTACACACATACCTCAACACTTCAGCAATGCCTGCATACACCAATACTCTGGTAGTACCCAGATACTTCAGTAGTACACACATACCTCAACACTTCAGCAATGCCTGCATACACCAATACTCTGGTAGTACCCAGATACTTCAATAGTACACACATACCTCAACACTTCAGCAATGCCTGCATACACCAATACTCTGGTAGTACCCAGATACTTCAGTAGTACACACATACCTCAACACTTCAGCAATGCCTGCATACCCTAACTACTCTGGTAGTACCCAGATACTTCAATAGTACACACATACCTCAACACTTCAGCAATGCCTGCATACACTAACTACTCTGGTAGTACCCAGATACTTCAGTAGTACACACATATCTCTACACTTCAGCAATGCCTGCTTACACTAATTACTCTGGTAGTACCCAGATACTTCAGTAGTACCCAGATGCATCAATGCTTCAGTAGTAAATACGTACGTCAGTAATTCCTATTGATATCAATGCTTCAGTAGTACCCAGGAACAACTTCATTAGTATCCAGATGCATTAATACTTCAATAGTACCATATATATTAATTTGTACCCAGAGACATCAATACTTCAGAAACATCAATAATTCTGGATTACCCAGAGACATCAATAATTCTACACACATACATCAATACTGAAGCATTACCCAGATACATCCACTTCGCGTGCCAGAAGTGCCCAGATCAACGTAGACACCAAAGGAGTACCCAAAGGAGAACTACATGATACACATTCCAAGTACAAGACATTGTAGGGATTGATATTAATGTGTAAAAGCTATGAATTATGAACATATCCGTCTCGTCCGAAATAGATGAAGAATCTACCTCTGTTGTGGGGCGACATCGTGGTTGCTAAAAACATATTTGCTCTCATTAAACAATAATACAACAATCTACCTCTTTCCGTGACCAAATGTATATACACGCTCGCTGTCGTACGTCTGGTGAAGTCGAATGCTCGTACAATAACAACAACGGTGCGTACTCTGTGTGAACGGTGTTGCCGTTATCACTTCAATGAGGAATTACCCTCACGCGGTTCTGTTACCCTATTATATGCAGTCATTATAACCGCATGGTTGGGACGGCCAGTGCACCCCGCGTATCGTAGTGTTGCCCTCGCGCCAGCGGCGTGATTATTTAGCAACTTTACTGAATTCTATAACTCAGTGGTTATTTATCGCACGGTTATATTACCACGTGGTTACATTACCAAGCAATCCATTAACCTTCCCCTTACCTACCATTAACTTTCCCCTTACCTAACAAAAGTGTTTGGAACCCCTTATGAAAATATACCATATGGTATTACATAGTATACCATGGTATTCCATAGTATACCATGGTATACCTTGGTATTTACCATGGTTTCCCTGTTCCAAAACATCATGGTATACCATGCATCAAACATCAATAATTCAGGACATCAATAATTCTACACACATACATCAATAATGAAGCATTACACATACATCACTTCCCATGCCAGAAATACCCAGATCAACTTAGACACCAAAGGAGTATTCACATGATACACATTCCAAGTACAAGACATTGTAGGGATTGATATTAATGTGTAAAAGCTATGAATTATGAACATATCCGTCTCGTCCGAAACAGATGAAGAAGTTGCTAAAAACATATTTGCTCTCATTAAACAATAGTACAACAATTTACCTCTTTCCGTGACCAAATGTATATACGCGCTCGCTGTCGTACGTCTGGTGAAGTCGAATGCTCGTACAATAACAACAACGGCGCGTGCGTTGTGAGAACTTCAATGGAGGAATTACCCATTGAATGCTATGTGACTAAGTGGCTATATTTATCCCACGGTTATATGGTTACATGGTTATGTATTACCAAGCAAGACAACGTATTGCATCTTATTGCTAACGCACGTCAAATTTCATCTGGAGATTCGGTGATTATTAAATCGGAAGCGAGAGTGACTTTATCTTCTAGGCGGGACCCACAGTAACCCGAGTAAGGGGTCCAATTATTTCTCTCCACCACCAACAGCAGGTTAGCGTGTCATTCAGCGACGGATATAACCCGCCCTGCGATGACAGACAGCCGAACCCCAGGCTTATCCAACCCGCGACGGACAGATCGCTCCGTCCCAGGACACTGCTCGCGAAGCAACGGAATATACGACAATGACAGTGAGTCATTAACGAAGAAGCCGCATTTCAGAAAACGACGGATCTTTCTCCGACTGGGACAGAAATAAAGGGGCAGAAATGCGCAGCTATTAGTGCCTAGCACGGGCGGGGCCTGGGCCTACATATTGCGGGCCCGGGCCGGGCCTGGCCCTACATATTGCGAGCCCGGGCCGGGGTTGGGCTGAAAAAATATTAAACACATCTGACACATTGGACATTCTATTGTCTTTCCTCCAAATCTTACCTGCCTGAATGACCTGCCCACAGGCAACTGCCCACTGCCCACCCCATTTGGTATTTTTCAATTGTGTTAACTAGTGTCTACTGTTTAGTGTCTACAATTTCCACAGTGTGATTCATTCACACTTGTACTAATTCACACATGTCTGAACCTGATCTGTCTCAGGCTAGTGACTGCAGACCTGCTGGATATGTCACTGGGTGTCAGTGCCAGTGGGTGACATTTAATTGTATTAATAACAAATTAACTGTACTTACTGGTAACATTAATTAATGAAATTAAGTTAACTTAGTTGAGCTAATTCAATTAACAACTTAAATTAGGGTTATAGTTTGCGTTAGGGTTAAGTTTGGGTTAGTTTGGGTTAGATAAACAAATCTCATACCCTAATCATAAGCCAATAAATTAAAACCATATATAAAAATATGTTATAACACATAATAGTAACGACAATAAACACTTTATTATTTTTCTTCAGGACATTCGTCCGTTTGAAGCAGTTGGTTGTGCTGGATTTCTAGAACTCCAGCACACTATGGACAGTAGACAGCAGACTAGTAGACATTATACAATGTTCATATGTTATTTTTTTATGTATTTAATACATATGTAATATAGTTTATTTAATACATATGTAATATAGTTTATTTGTGTTCCGTTAGCATTATAAGATAACATGTTTATCTTTTTAAAATTTAGCCGGCCTCGGGCTTGCGGGCCGCGGGCTTACCCGTCTTTGGCCCGCGGGTATGGGCCGGACCTGGGCCTGAAACGTGCGGGCCGGTCCGGGCATGGGCCAAACATTAACAGTCCGGGTTGGACCTGGGGCGGGCCTGGGCCTAAATTCTAATTTGCGGGCCTTGGTTGGGCTGGGCTTGAACATTTTCGGCGGGCCTGGATTCTAACTGCTAATTGCGGGCCGCGCTTGGGCTCAAATTACAGGCCCGTGCAGGGGCCTGAATAGCTCAAACATACACAATGTAAAATCAAATATTTGACTATCAGGCTATCTGTGACAATACAGCTACACAAGTGTGTGCGTACATTGTGCTTTTGTATTAAAAAAACATACAAAACTTTGTTCATCTTGATGCTTGTAAACAACTATTTGTGTTAAATTCATATAAATCAGCGATTTAAAAAATCGGATATGAAAAAATAATAAATCAGTGATTTTTTTGGAGTGATTTAAATCATGATTCAAATCAATGATATAAATCAAATGATTTAAACCAAACAACCCTAGATAGTGGTCATTTCAGACATATTTAATCAGTAATTTCACATTAGCATAAAGAAAAACAGGTTGGTACAACTTATGTAAGTCAATCTAGTGGGGCGGGGCGGGGCGGGGCGGGGCGGGGCGGGGCGGGGCGGGGCGGGGCGGGGCGGGGCGGGGCTCTGAAATCTCTGGTATAAATAGGCCATAAATAGATTCATAAAACAACGGGTGCGCGTGCTCTAAATTACCACGCACCTCGTTCAATTTGGACTCAAAAAATTATCGGCAAGGGTGGGCCACGCCGGCGCATACCTACCTTACCATTCGAAAAACTAAATTTATTGGAGACTTTTTAATGTTAAATGGGAGCACGTACATAATGCGTATAAACGAAAAAAAACAAGAACAACTGTAGAGAGACCAATCTATGTTGTATGATCAACACCTCTGCGGTAATAAAATCTTGCGAACTTGGAAGATGCGTCCACGGCTTTTTATACCGATCTGATCGTCTGCGGTATAATCAGTAAGCAGCTAGACGATCTGGCGAGCGACAAAAACAACTACTACACAACGGTGAGTATTCTCGACGAATGCACGCGTCCTTAAGAGAAGCGAGAATCTTACACTGGCGAGACGCACCACCGATTTTTTTAACGCACAATACTTTTAAACGTACACTGGCAAGACGCGCTAGCGATTTTTTTTAATGCACCATACATTATTAAAATATCCTCTGAGTAGTGTCCAGATACTTTCTAATGAAGAACCATTGACGTTGTGTGCAATGTCACGACGCTGACGAACTACTGAATTACAGAATGCATAGTACGTCGTTTCAACGTACCATATGGCACACCACCTACGAATTTATTTACGTATAACTTCGTTCACACATACATTGGCACTGAGCCAACGTGAAACTGACAGCGATGTCACCCGAATATTGACTGACTCCATGATTGACTTTTCCTACGTAAAACGTGTATTTGCTACGTGACGTTCAAAACACACGCACACACGATGGATGCAGCACAATTTCAAAACTATACGATCGGACTTGCTCAGCAGGAAACGGAACGTCGTGCTATCCAAACCACCCGTGAACAAATACGTGATTTAATCAGACAAACACAAACTTGTGATGGTTTCTCTACATCGGTTGTACGTAAATGGATCCGTGAAGTGACTTTAGCTTTTAATCAAGTCGGTGCACCCAGAATCATCGCAATAGCGTCTAAAACTGTATCTGATCCGCTCCGATTTGAGTTGGAACGTTTCATCGAAGGAACAATAGCGGCAAATCAAATCGGCCGCGCCGCCATTCCATGGTCAGACTGGCGTGATCATTTGGCTAGCAACTTTCTTAACATCGACGAAACCGCAGCATTACGTGACGAACTTGACAAGGTGCGTCAGAGCGCATTCGAAACCACGCAACAGTTTGTCCGACGACTCCGAGACATTAGTGACATTAAGCGAAGTAGGCGCTGCCTGTTCGATCAGCTGTCGTGCGAGGCTATCAGATGTTACTTACTTACTTAGTCCTCTTCGTGCCCGGTGGCACATAAGGCATCGACAAGAGAGCGCCACTGCTGTCGGTCTGCAGCCCATTTGGTGATGGTGTTCCATGTCAGGCCGCATTCTTTTATCTCTCTCTCCACTGTACGTCTCCATGTTTCTTTTGGGCGACCACGTCTCCTTTTTCCATCTGCTGTCCAGCGTAAGGCTGTATTGGGCAGTGCGCCAGGTGACATTCGGCACACGTGTCCAAGCCATCTCCATCGTCTCTTCTTTATCTGTGTGGCCAAGGCTGTTGCATCTGTTTTGCGGTGCAGCTCTTCATTAGTGATGGTGTTGGGCCAAAATACTCCTAGGACTTTCCGTAGACACTTGTTTTGGAATGTCTCAAGATTGTGTGCTAGCTTGGCTGTCAGTTTCCAGCACTCGGAGCCGTAGAGAAGTACACTGAGAACATTACTATTGTACAGTCTCAGTTTTGTTTCCAATCTCAGTTGCTTGGATTTCCAGATGGGCTTCAGCATAGCGAAGGTCTGACTTGCCTTTCTGATCCTAGCCGTGGCATCTTTTGCAGAGTCTCCATCTGTTGTGATTTTGCTTCCCAGGTATGCAAAGTCCTGAACGTCTTCCAAAGCCTCACTGTTGTTTATGTTGTTTATGGTGATGGGGTTATCTGTCTTGTTGTTGATCCTCATCAGTTTCGTTTTTGCTGTGTTGAGCTTTAACCAAATCTGTGGTGCTGTTCTTGTGAGTTTGTCAATCTTTTCTTGCATGTCGTTGTGCCTGTTAGACAGCAGTCCAATGTCATCTGCATAGTCCAGGTCTTCCAAGATCGAGGTAAGTGTCCATCTGATGCCTCTGTTTCCATTTTTGGTGGTTTCTATCATCAGCCAGTCGATAGCAAGGGTGAAAAGAAATGGTGAGAGAACGCATCCCTGTTTTACTCCAGATTTTACGCTAAAGCTGTCTGACATGTGAATGTTACAGGCGACTTGACACTGGACGTCTGTGTAAAGTATCTTGATCACACTTACCATCTTCTGTGGGATCCCGTAGTGATGTAATATTCTCCACAGGGATTCTCTGTGAAGGCTGTCAAAGGCCTTTTCAAAGTCAATGAAGGCAATGTAGATCGTACTGTTCCATTCCGTGCTTTGTTCCAAAATCTGCCGTAGCGTGAAAATGTGGTCGATGCATGACTTTCCTCTTCTGAAACCGGCTTGTTCCTGGCGGAGGATTGTATCTGTAGCTGCTGATATTCTCTTCAGGATTATGCGGCTGAAAATCTTGCATGTCATTGATAACAAGGTTATGCCCCGCCAGTTGTTACAGTTCCCCAAGTCGCCCTTCTTTGGTAGCTTGATAATTGTGCCTGTCTTCCAATTATCTGGTGTGTTTTCTTCATCCCATATTCTCTGGAAGATCTGGCAGAGGATTCTGGGTGTTTCTTGTTCATCTGCTTTCAGCATTTCTGCGCAGACGCTGTCGCTTCCTGGTGCTTTTCCATTCTTCTGGGCTTTAATGGCTTCTCTGACTTCTGCTTCAGTGATTTGGTCGAGGTTGATTTCAAGGTCATCTGCTGCCTCCGGGATGTCTGCAAGTCTGGGTGGATCTGTACGATTGAGAACCTGTTGGAAATGCTCCTTCCATCTCTCTATCTTCTCTTTCTCGACTGTGATTATCTTTCCATCTGCATCTTTCAGTGGGAGATTCTGGTATGGACCTGTATCTCCTTTCAGCTTCTTGGTTATTTGGTAGAGTGACTTCATATCCTTTCTTCTTGCTGCTGCTTCTGCGTCTTCTGCGAGGTTTTCAATGTAAGTGCGTTTGTCTACTCTGGTACTCCGTTTTACTTCTTTGTCTTTTTGTGAGTATTCTCTGGAAAGTCTTTATTTGAGTCTTGGGGACTTTGTGGTGAGCAGCTTTTTCTTTATTCCTTTCCTTTGGTCTATTTTGTCCCAAGTCGATGTGGAAATCCACTGCTCTTTCTTTGCTCTTCTGTAGCCTAGCACTGCTTTCCCTGCTAGCTCCATGGCCATGTTTAAACTGTGTATAGTCATCTCTGTTTCCTCCTGCAGAATATCAAAACTGTTCTTCAGAGCAATTGTGAACTGTTGCTTGGTTTCTGGGTTTTGTAGCTTGGTGGTATCAAAACGCTCTTTCTTCTTCTCTCCTGTCTTTGCCTTTCTCAGTTTCAGTGCAAGTTTTCCTATGAACAGGTTGTGGTCGCTGCCAGCATCAGCTAGTCTCCTTGTTTTGACGTCTTGTAGAGAGCGTCTCCATTTTCCATTTACAAGGATGTGATCTATTTGACTCTCAGTTCTGTCGTCTGGGGATCTCCATGTCAGCTTATGTATTGTCTTATGTTGGAAGAGTGTCCCTCCAATCACGAGGTCATTCTCCCCACATATGTCACACAATCTGCTGCCGTTATCAGTCATTGTACCTGTTCCGTGTTTGCCCATGATCCTTTCCCTGTTAATGTTGTCGCTCCCAACTCGTGCATTGAAATCTCCAAGAACCACTAGTACGTCATGTTTGGGGATGTCTTCCAAAATTGACTGAAGACTGTCATAGACGTTATCTTTTTCTTCTTTTTCTGCTTCCTCTGTAGGTGCGTAACAGGTTACCACTGAGAGTTTGATAAATCTGGACTTAAATCTAGCATAAAGAAATCGTTCAGTTATTGGTTTCCATTCAAGAAGAGTGTTACCTTTCTCCTTCTGGATGATCAGGGCTACTCCCTGTCTATGTCCTCTCTGCCTGACCACAGTATGGTGTCTCCTGTCGCCAGTTGTCGTTTTCCAGCTCCAGTCCATCTAGCCTCCATGATACCTAGAAGGCTGATTTTGTATTGGTGCATTTCCTGGAGAACCTGTGCCAGTCTTCCTGTCTGATATAGTGTTCTCAAATTCCAACATCCGATGTTGATAAAAGTTTTGGGTGTAAGGAGGTCCGCCATCGGGGTGAAGACTTCCTTGCGGGTTTGGTCCCCATCCTTCATAAGTCCAGTTGCCTGTATTGCTTCTCTCCTACCGCCTGGTGCAGTTTTCTCTCTTGTTTCAGTTTCCGTAGCTAGGCTGTTTTTACGGGGTGGGGTCGCTGGCCCCACGCCCAACCCTCCTCTTTTATCCGGGCTTGGGACCGGCAGGAGATTCTCAAAGAGCATTTTCCAGGCAGAGTTATCAGATGTTAACCCTCGGACAAATGTACGGATCAGAACGGACTTTTGGTCGGGATTTCGTAAACCGCTACCCAAGAACATCTGATAGCGTCGCACGACAGCCGATCGAACAAGCAGCGCCTACTTCGCTTAATTAAAGAAGCGATTACAGCTACCATACGGTTCTGTGAACGTAAGGACGCGTACAGCCGCTTGGGCGGACTCGAATCGGATAGGAGCCGCCAACGTCACTAGCTGCAAGACAACGGAGCCCCTGGTTGCGACCGTCGACTCACTGGCTTCCACGGTTCGAAATCTGGCAACAAAGCTGGCGTCTTGGCCACAGTTAGTGGTATGCTGTGGCGCCATCTGTCGGATTTACAATACACAAGTATTGTGCAAAGACGCCAGAGAGCGCCACCATTATCAAACAACACCATACACCTCCGGTGATGCTAATTCAGTTATTCGCATCTTATACGAAATGTAAAGTGACTGTACAACGATTTTCATTGGTTAATCGATGTTTGTTGGGTGTTAGTATAATCAAAATGCCCCAAATTTCCAAATTGTTCGTTCCTAAAGTACATCTAAATTATACTACTCTATTTACTGTACAGCACCGTCAGAAATGATTTGAAACGGGAAGTTGACAGACCGACAAATCATCCTAAGAAAAAAACGTTACATTAGACCATCACATGTGATTTTTGGTTTGCCAATAATTGCCGTAGAATATCTTGTAAAACTGGCATGGAAACTCGTGTATTTTTGAAAATATTATGAGATGAAAGATCACTATAGTAACATGCTTTGCCTAGTCGTTATGGTAACCAGCCGCGGTGACATAAGTGATGTTTCGTATAACTTAGGTGTCCCAATTCTATTAACTTATCGATCTCAAATCTAAATGAATAATATAATGCATCATGCTTAAAAAATTGGCATTCGCTGGCTTGACAAAATCACAAACGAAGACATTCTAGTTAGAACAGGTTTTCGGCAACAAATCAGCAATCTATGCTCTCGACGAATACACTGGGCTAGACACGTCGGTAGGACGGAGAACAGACAGACACTAATATTTCTTCTTAGGCGAGCTGCTGGACGAGGAAAGGACAGTCGGCAGAGCACACCTTCGCTTCACAGATGATTTAAAACGAGATCTAAAATAATTTAATATCCCACTTGAAACATGACTGCTGCTGTCATGGACAGACCAAGGTGGCGGGCCACGCTTCACAGTGACCGTGACATGGGCAGACCAGGGTGGCGGGCCACGCTTCACAGTGTCCGTGACATGGACAGACCAAGGTGGCTGGCCACGCTTCACACTGGCCATGACATGGACAGACCAAGGTGGCTGGCCACGCTTCACAGTGGCCGTGGCATGGACAGACCAAGGTGGCGGACCACGCTTCACACTGGCCGTGACATGGACAGACCAAGGTGGCTGGCCACGCTTCACACTGGCCGTGACATGGACAGACCAAGGTGGCAGGCCACGCTTCAGAGTGGCCATGACATGGACAGACCAAGGTGGCAGGCCACGCTTCACACTGGCCGTGACATGGACAGACCAAGGTGGCAGGCCACGCTTCAGAGTGGCCATGACATGGACATACCAAGGTGGCGGGCCACGCTTCACAGTAGCTGTGACATTGAAACAGACAAATGTCTCACTAAAACAAGGTAACAGCACATCAAACAAGGACGACTAGAAGACAATGTCTTACCACAAATTATATAAATAACATTACAACTTATATAAATAACATTATAAATTATATAAATAACATTACAAATTATATAAATAACATTACAAATTATATAAATACATTACCACACAGCCAACGGCAGGAGTTGCAGCGGGCCACGGATGACCAAAATTATGATTCGTCGATCATCTTATAGATTGGTGCCCAGTCCACCACGTACAGCACCACTGCTATATGCACCAAATTCCATCTTGCGCGTAAAGCGAAGAGACCAAATGAATGATCTGGGAACGGATAGGTTATAATATATCATATATAACCTGTCAAAAGGTGTTCGTTTATTTACTGCAATAAATAATTAGGTTCTACGGTGGTGGGAAGAACATACTTAATGCTTCAATAAAACAATACAAAACATCAAACCCACGCATTATTGGGGCAAAGCGCACAGGGGCTGCGCTTTGCAACACATGACGAAATTTGCAAGACGGACAGGACTGCCACTAAAATGTGTTTTAATAGTACTTTTTAGTATGGTTCTGTATTTCTGTTACTATTTAGATATGCGGTGTGTATATGTAACTGCGTTAACCGTTTCCGCCTTAGACGAAAATAAGTAGGCTTAATTTTGCTTGTTCCCAAACGGGTGCGTTTTACCCCACCCTACTCTATTTATTAAATACTTCTGGCTGTATCCGGTGGTTGTATTATTTTGGGGATGGGGGTCATTTAAATATGCAAATTAACCGCCCTAATCGGGCAAAATGGATTTCGCCTGCGGGTAATCTGGAATGCAAATTATACATGACGATTTTGGCAAAGGTTGAAGCTATTGCTATGTCTTCATACTGATGGCGCAACTTTATATAGATCCTACATTCATTTACAATATACATGTAAACCAGTCATACTTGAAGAACACTTTCGTGTAAAATAGGAATGTGTCATCGCCGTGAAACTAATTATGAACTAATGCATAATACAAACAAGTTGTAATTTCGTGGATTGTCATATTTTTTGTGAGCATAGGTCACACTGAAAATATATCGTTGTCAATATACCACGCCATATATTTGCCTAACTATTATCGATAAGAATGTATTTGAGGGATTTATCTACAAAATTTAGGGGAAAACTATCGATTATGTGGCCAAATTCAACACGTGGAATGTCGAGTGACCAAAATTACACTTTACTGTAGAATGGCTCATATTAGTGTGCTCGGCGCATTATGTGTACACGTTTGAAAATAATCATATCCACAATGAACCCCATTTGCCCGCGAAACCACTGTCCTGTCTTGCCTAAGCAGATATCTTAAATGTGACATGATATTTCTATATCCCCCAAGCTAAGATAAAATAAAACAAAGACATCATAGTAGTCTTTATCTCTGCTTTTAACAAGCACTTTGTCTAGTCTGCCTCTTCAGCGCATGATTCTCAAACACCTGATTGCATCGACCTTAAATTAGATCAGACAATTATAAAAAGGAAACTTTATTTTTGTAGAACGCCACAAAGTACGTATACACGCGACTTTGTGGGGTCAATGCCATGTGCACATCGTGCAAGTACATGGGTCTCTGCTAGGTGGCAGCATTGTGTATCAATATATAGCCAAATCCCACTGCCCCGTTCTGTCCGCCTTTCCCCTACTGTCTGACCCCACAATACCGACACCCGTGGCGCCACACTGTGGGTCGAGAACCAGCGAAACCGTGGACCACGCCTGCTGAGGTCAACACTTGCTACTCGTAGCGACGGTCAACATTCTTCAGAATGCACTTCAGAAGAATTTGCCGGTGCCGACACGATGAATGATAACTGTCTTGCCTGCATGGGCCGTGCCCTGGGCGGTGGTTCAGTCACTCTCACGATGTGGCGGACCAGAATCTCTTCGACGCGGCAGTCGCATCTTCCGTGAATTCTAGGGGTGCTTTAATTTGAATCCGAAATTATCAGTCAGCAGCAGCAGCAGCAGCAGCAGCAGCAGCAGCAGCAGCAGCAGCAGCAGCAGCAGCAGCAGCAGCAGCAGCAGCAGCAGCAGCAGCAGCAGCAGCAGCAGCAGCAGCAGCAGCAGCAGCAGCAGCAGCAGCAGCAGCAGCAGCAGCAGCAGCAGCAGCAGCAGCAGCAGCAGCAGCAGCAGCAGCAGCAGCAGCAGCAGCAGCAGCAGCAGCAGCAGCAGCAGCAGCAGCAGCAGCAGCAGCAGCAGCAGCAGCAGCAGCAGCTGTTGGCAGTGGCTGTGTATTTACAGCAGCAATAACTGCCGCTGTAAATACACAGCCACTGCCAACATCACAAAGTGACAATGCCAGCAACGCTTGATTGCCATTTATGACGAATAAAACAATACACATGATAATTGAAGAATCGATCACTTCAAATATTGTGGAAGCATCGTGTCCAGTGATAGATCAGTTGCAGTCACATGCAGAATACAAACAGCTAGCCTAGCCCTTGATCAGCTACACCACATATACTGAACCAACACACAATTCGACAGCCCACAAAGCTCAATATATACAAAGATCTATGTACTCTACTATTGTGTTGTGAATCATAGATCGTCTACAGACGTCAAGTGAAAAAGCTTGAACAGTTCCACAATCTTTTTCTGCGCTCCACCATGAACATACGATGGCAAGACAAGAACCCCGACATAGACATATCGGAATAAGCCAACGCAACCATCACAGTAACGATGATGAGCAAAAGCCAGTTTCAGTGAACGGGACATGAGATTCGCTTTTTATGATCATCGCATCTCAAGACAGCCTCTATATGGAGAACTACTTCCAGCTACGTGGTTCCAATCCAATAACACTGGATAAATAGCGAATTACCTTCCAAACAAATTGAGTTCAACATAATTATGTATCCGTTTGGAGGCTTCCCGTGAACGGCGTCACTTGGCTGAATCTCTCCCCGGGGGGGGGGTACTCCCTATACTGAGGTATACATGTATGTGCCGCGCAAATGCCCCTGTTTTTTGCCATTTTTCTCTCTCTGTGCGAAGAAAAAATGTCTCTTTGTGCCCCAATTAAACCCGATAATTCTCTCTTTCATCGAAGAGGAAATTTCCCAATGAAAACGTTCCGCCCGGGCTTACCTTACACCTATAGATATCAGATAAATTGTTCAATAATTCTCTCTTGGTGACCCTAAATTTCTTGATTTCTCTCTCTCTCCATGTGCTCCATGGGGCTCTGGCGACACACCCCCACCGCTTTGGTATGGCGGTACCCCTCCTGGATTCTCTCATCACAGCGACAATTGATATCCCCTGGTCCCATTGCTCCGGGCTCCGCGCGTCAAGATTCAGTCATAATCGAAAGATACATGATATTTACAAATACAAATGATTTCGCCTTTTCACCGCCGAATGTGGCTAGTTAGTTGCGGTAAATGTGCTTGTCTTTAGTGCGGAATACGAGGTTTCATGATACAACACATCACGGCGCTTACCTCAAATTTAACATCGCCAGTCTCTTGGCGTTACACGTGTGATTTTCACATTTCTGAGAAACCTCGTAGAACATAAACGAAAGAAAGACAGACACCGAACGCCGTAACAAACCTCGTGTTATCTCTACATATTGCCACTCCCGAGGCAAGCGCCATTAATATCGCAGTCCGCTTGTTAGTTCATCGGCGTAAAACTATGAATATCTGGATGAAGATCCGTTCCACAATACGGTGGTGACAGAGTGGCATTAACGAGTCAACGCCGCGTCGATCCCTGATTTTGTTTCAAATACGCAAACACCACGAGCAGAACGGACAGCTTTAATGTTGACAAGCACACAAGGTGTGCGTGCGAGCGTGCGTGCGAGCGTGCGTGCGTGCGTGCGAGCGTGCGTGCGTGCGAGCGAGCGTGCGTGCGTGCGAGCGTGCGAGCGTGCGTGCGTGCGTGCGTGCGTGCGTGCGTGCGTGCGTGCGTGCGTGCGTGCGTGCGTGCGTGCGTGCGTGCGTGCGTGCGTGCGTGCGTGCGTGCGTGCGTGCGTGCGTGCGTGCGTGCGTGCGTGCGTGCGTGCCCATTCACGCACGCAGCAACTCTTGTTATATTCCAAGTAGCACACAAACTATGCACTATAATTTCAGTACGCTAAGCAGACGCACGCACGTAGCACAGGCTCACATACCCAGACCACTGCAACCACAACACGTTACAATTATTCGGGGCCAAAATAGCGACTGACCGCAGCATGACTATCGCATAATTCGGCGAAGACGAACGAGTGCCGCCTTTAGCGCCACCTGTGTGCTCCGCGCGGCTGTCACCAGACGGCTGGTCGACGTCGTTCCCGCGAGCGACGCCAGCGACCTGCGCCCAGTCGTCCGTCAAGAAAAAAAACACGGTTTACTACCTGGACTCGTTCTGACATTTGTAGTTCAGACACGCCCTCCAGTTATCCTATGGGTGGAATTGGCGGGAAAAGACGTATAGTGGGTGTCGGCTGCCTTTTCTCGGAAGCGTTGTCTTATGGTGTTGTAAAAAAAACCCGCAGTGTCAGCACTGTGCCGCGGCCACATTCCGCCAGAAGTCTACGCACGTACGCACGCACACCACACCCATACACAACTACATGCGCACACACGAGCTCCCACACGCACTAGGGGAAAGTTGGGTAAAATGACCCACGAAGGTCATATGGTCCACCACTGTATCTCAGCTATAATAATAATAATAATACAGCATTTTTAAAACCGCTAATTCCCACTATATGGATCAATGCGCTGTACATGGTATAAAATACTATTCACATGGTATAAAATATTAGATGCCGCCATCTGGTTATGACCCTATACACTTGTGGACCACGTGATGCAGCACAGCTAACAAGATGGCAGAAGATATGAAGTTCGGCGTGTGTGTTTTCATACGGTGAAATACCAAATGGCCACAAGGACCATTTTGCCCTACTGTTTTGTCAAATGAGAAGATGTATTTTTAGCAGACACTGCATAATAAATTTGTTTGACAGGGCAGTATTAAATAACAATGCAGACCTCATATATGAATGAATTTGAAAGAGCTCGAATATCTAATGCTAGTGTGTAGTCCAACAATGTATACCCTTAATAGACTATCAGTTACATTTAATTCGATTCGTTAGGGTAACATTAATGTAAACTATAAGATGAATTATAGATCATTTGGAGATTTCGGCAGTGTTAATAATTGTGGGGACCGATGTCACCGGATGATAACATTCTAAACAGTCCCTTTTTTGTTGACAATATTTGTGACATCTACTGGGAATGAAGAGAATACATGAACACAACTCCGTTAGTAGAGCTGTCAAAACATATCTTACTTTATTTCTGATCTCCGGCCCTGGGCGCCATCCTTAATTTAGTACATGCACAGGTCATTAATTATGAGCGGGAACATCTGCGATGTTGCTATATTTTGTACTAGAAGCTCTGTTTTGAGTAATAATGTGTCTTTCTTTTGCAGACTGTTTTCACTGAGGAAATGGAGCGTGTATTGGTGCAGTATATATTAGTGATGGAGGAAATTACATTCGGTATTGGTATTGTCGAAGTTCAAAGCTTAGCTTACAAGTTGGCTGAGGCAAATAAATGTCAGCATCCGTTGTACCGCCAATGTTTGTCTGGCCACGTGTTAGTATGAAACCAGAGCTTGTGGATGGAGCTCCTGCAGGATCCATTTTCGCCTGTCACAAATCAGGTTGTACGCAAGTCGCATTATTCAAACAGTGGTTCGACCATTTCGTCAGAGTGTCAGTAGCCTCAAAACAGAAAAAGGTCCTACTGATCTTGGATGGACACACAACTCATACGATGAACACCGACGTCATCAACAAGGCACACGACAACTGAGTTTTCCTGATCTCCATACCACCTCGCACGTTCTACAAGTTGCAGCCACTGGATGTTTCGTTCGTGAAACCTTTGTCAACATATTACACGCAAGAAGTTGAAAGGTGGACGAGACACCACCCTCGCACGAAAAGGTAGCGCAGATCGCAGCAAATGGGTTTCGAAAAAACGCAAATATATTCACTCATTCGCAATGAAGTCAGTGAAGCCAGGTCGACGCCAGCCAGATAAACCTGACAGGGCCGTTCCAACCACATCTGGCTTTGTCTCTCCTTTCCATATTTCACCATCTGCCAAAGCTTTGGGTTCAGAAAAAAAGAAGAACAAAAGCAAGAAGAGATGGTGCAACAGTATTAACCTTCATCCAATACAAGAAACAGCTTACCGAATTGGTAGAAAACCAGACAAGTAAGGAAGAGGCAACATTACTAACCTTCAGCCCATACAAGAATCAGCTTACCGAATTGGTAGAAAACAAGAGGAGTAAGGAAGAGACATCATTGCTAACCTTCAGCCCATACAAGAATCAGGTAACCGAATTGTTAGAAAACAAGAGAAGTAAGGAAGAGGCAACACTACTAACCTTCAGCCCATACAAGAATCAGGTAACCGAATTGGTAGAAAACAAGAGAAGTACGGAAGAGGCAACGTTACTAACCTTCAGCCCATACAAGAATCAGCTCACCGAATTGGTAGAAAACAAAAGAAGTACGGAAGAGGCAACGTTACTAACCTTCAGCCCATACAAGAATCAGCTTACCGAATTGGTAGAACACATGAGATGTAAGGAAGAGGCAACATTGCTAACCTTCAGCCCATACAAGAATCAGCTAACCGAATTGGTATAAAACAAAAGAAGTAAGGAAGAGGCAACGTTCCTAACCATCAGCCCATACAAGAATCAACTTACCGAAATGGTAGAAAACAAGAGAAGTAAGGAAGAGGCAACGTTCCTAACCATCAGCCCATACAAGAATCAGCTTACCGAATTGGTAGAAAACAAGAGAAATAAGGAAGAGGCAAAGTTCCTAACCTTCAACCCATACAAGAATCAGCTAACCGAATTGGTAGAAAACAAGAGAAGTAAGGAAGAGGCAACATTACTAACCTTCAGCCCATACAAGAATCAGCTTACCGAATTGGTAGAAAACAAGAGAAGTAAGGAAGAGGCAACATTACTAACCTTCAGCCCATACAAGAATCAGCTTACCGAATTGGTAGAAAACAAGAGAAGTAAGGAAGAGGCAACGCTACTAACCTTCAGCCCATACAAGAATCAGCTTACCGAATTGGTAGAAAACAAGAGAAGTAAGGAAGAGACAACGTTACTAACCTTCAGCCCATACAAGAATCAGCTTACCGAATTGGTAGAAAACAAGAGAAGTAAGGAAGAGGCAACACTACTAACCTTCACCCCATACAAGAATCAGCTTACCGAATTGGTAGAAAACAAGAGAAGTAAGGAAGAGACAACGTTACTAACCTTCAGCCCATACAAGAATCAGCTTACCGAATTGGTAGAAAACAAGAGAAGTAAGGAAGAGACAACGTTACTAACCTTCAGCCCATACAAGAATCAGCTTACCGAATTGGTAGAAAACAAGAGAAGTAAGGAAGAGGCAATGTTACTAACCTTCAGCCCATACAAGAATTAGCTGACCGAATTGGTAGAAAACAAGAGAAGTAAGGAAGAGGCAACATTGCTAACCAACAGCCCATACAAGAATCAGCTAACCGAATTTGTAGAAAACAAAAGAAGTAAGGAAGAGGCAACATTACTAACCTTCAGCCCATACAAGAATCAGCTTACCGAATTTGTAGAAAACAAGAGAAGTAAGGAAGAGGCAACATTGCTAACCTTCAGCCCATACAAGAATCAGGTAACCGAATTGGTAGAAAACAAGAGAAGTAAGGAAGAGATAACATTACTAACTTTCAGCCCATACAAGAATCAGCTAACCGAATTGGTAGGATGAAACCAGAGCTTGTGGGTGGAGCTCCTGCAGGATCCATTTTCGCCTGTCACAAATCAGGGTGTACGCAAGTCGCATTATTTAAACAGTGGTTCGACCATTTCGTCAGAGTGTCAGTAGCCTCAAAACAGAAAAAGGTCCTACTGATCTTGGATGAACACACAACTCATACGATGAACACCGACGTCATCAACAAGGCACGCGACAACTACGTTTTCCTGATCTCCATACCACCTCGCACGTTCTACAAGTTGCAGCCACTGGATGTTTCGTTCGTGAAACCTTTGTCAACATATTACACGCAAGAAGTTGAAAGGTGGACGAGACACCACCCTCGCACGAAAAGGTAGCGCAGATCGCAGCAAATGGGTTTCGAAAAACGCAAATATATTCATTCAGTCGCAATGAAGTCAGTGAAGCCAGGTCGACGCCAGCCAGATAAACCTGACAGGGCCGTTCCAAGCACATCTGGCTTTGTCTCTCCTTTCCATATTTCACCATCTGCCAAAGCTTTGGGTTCAGAAAAAAAGAAGAACAAAAGCAAGAAGAGATGGTGCAACATTACTAACCTTCATCCCATACAAGAATCAGCTTACCGAATTGGTAGAAAACAAGAGAAGTAAGGAAGAGGCAACATTACTAACCTTCAGCCCATACAAGAATCAGCTTACCGAATTGGTAGAAAATAAGAGGAGTAAGGAAGAGACAACATTGCTAACCTTCAGCCCATACAAGAATCAGGTAACCGAATTGTTAGAAAACAACAGAAGTAAGGAAGAGGCAACACTACTAACCTTCAGCCCATACAAGAATCAGCTAACCGAATTGGTAGAAAACAAGAGAAGTAAGGAAGAGGCAACGTTACTAACCTTCAGCCCTTACAAGAATCAGCTAACCGAATTGTTAGAAAAGAAGAGAAGTAAGGAAGAGGCAACACTACTAACCTTCAGCCCATACAAGAATCAGCTTACCGAATTGGTAGAACACATGAGATGTAAGGAAGAGGCAACATTGCTAACCTTCAGCCCATACAAGAATCAGGTAACCGAACTGGTATAAAACAAGAGAAGTAAGGAAGAGGCAACTTTCCTAACCATCAGCCCATACAAGAATCAACTTACCGAAATGGTAGAAAACAAGAGAAGTAAGGAAGAGGCAACGTTCCTAACCATCAGCCCATACAAAAATCAGCTAACCGAATTGGTATAAAACAAGAGAAGTAAGGAAGAGGCAACGTTACTAACCTGTACGCAAGTCGCATTATTTAAACAGTGGTTCGACCATTTCGTCAGAGTGTCAGTAGCCTCAAAACAGAAAAAGGTCCTACTGATCTTGGATGGACACACAACTCCTACGATGAACACCGACGTCATCAACAAGGCACGCGACAACTGAGTTTTCCTGATCTCCATACCACCTCGCACGTTCTACAAGTTGCAGCCACTGGATGTTTCGTTCGTGAAACCTTTGTCAACATATTACACGCAAGAAGTTGAAAGGTGGACGAGACACCACCCTCGCACGAAAAGGTAGCGCAGATCGCAGCAAATGGGTTTCGAAAAACGCAAATATATTCACTCAGTCGCAATGAAGTCAGTGAAGCCAGGTCGACGCCAGCCAGATAAACCTGACAGGGCCGTTCCAAGCACATCTGGCTTTGTCTCTCCTTTCCATATTTCACCATCTGCCAAAGCTTTGGGTTCAGAAAAAAAAGAAGAACAAAAGCAAGAAGAGATGGTGCAACATTACTAACCTTCATCCCATACAAGAATCAGCTTACCGAACTTGTAGAAAACAAGAGAAGTAAGGAAGAAACAACATTACTAACCTTCAGCCCATACAAGAATCAGCTTACCGAATTGGTAGAAAACAAGAGAAGTAAGGAAGAGGCAACATTACTAACCTTCAGCCCATACAAGAATCAGCTAACCGAATAGGTAGAAAACAAGAGAAGTAAGGAAGATACAACATTATTAACCTTCAGCCCATACAAGAATCAGCTAACCGAATAGGTAGAAAACAAGAGAAGTAAGGAAGATACAACATTATTAACCTTCAGCCCATACAAGAATCAGCTAACCGAATTGTTAGAAGACAAGAGAAGTAAGGAAGAGGCAACACTACTAACCTTCAGCCCATACAAGAATCAGCTAACCGAATTGGTAGAAAACAAGAGAAGTAAGGAAGAGGCAACATTGCTAACCTTCAGCCCATACAAGAATCAGCTTACCGAATTGGTAGAAAACAAGAGAAGTAAGGAAGAGGCAACACCACTAACGTTCAGCCCATACAAGAATCAGCTAAGCTAACCGAATTGGTAGAAAACAAGAGAAGTAAGGAAGAGGCAACACTGCTAACCTTCAGCCCATACAAGAATCAGCTAACCGAATTGGTTGAAAACAAGAGAAGTAAGGAAGAGACAACGTTACTAACCTTCAGCCCATACAAGAATCAGCTTTCCGAATTGGTAGAAAACAAGAGAAGTAAGGAAGAGGCAACGTTACTAACCATCAGCCCATACAAGAATCAACTAACCGAATTGGTAGAAAACAAGAGAAGTAAGGAAGAGGCAATGTTACTAACCTTCAGCCCATACAAGAATCAGCTAACCGCATTGGTAGAAAACAAGAGAAGTAAGGAAGAGGCAACGTTCCTAACCTTCAGCCCATACAAGAATCAGCTAACCGAATTGGTAGAAAACAAGAGAAGTAAGGAAGAGATAACATTATTAACCTTCAGCCCATACAAGAATCAGCTAAGCTAACCGAATTGTAGAAAACAAGAGAAGTAAGGAAGAGGCAACGTTCCTAACCATCAGCCCATACAAGAATCAGCTTACCGAATTGGTAGAAAACAAGAGAAGTAAGGAAGAAACAACATTACTAACCTTCAGCCCATACAAGAATCAGCTTCCCGAATTGGTAAAAAACAAGAGAAGTAAGGAAGAGGCAACATTACTAACCTTCATCCCATACAAGAATCAGCTTACCAAATTTGTAGAAAACAAGAGAAGTAAGGAAGAGGCAACATTACTAACCTTCAGCCCATACAAGAATCAGCTTACCGAATTGGTAGAAAACAAGAGAAGTAAGGAAGAGTTAGCATTACTAACTTTCAGCCCACACAAGAATCAGCTAACCGAATTGGTAGAAAACAAGAGAAGTAAGGAAGAGATAACATTACTAACCTTCAGGCCATACAAGAATCAGCCAACCGAATTGGTAGAAAACAAGAGAAGTAAGGAAGAGATAACATTAATAACTTTCAGCCCATACAAGAATCAGCTAACCGAATTGGTAGAAAACAAGAGAAGTAAGGAAGAGGCAACGTTAGAAAGGAAGAGAAAGGGAGAATAAAAGTGTTTGGAAAGAGAGAGAGGGGGGGCAGAACATAAAAAAGACCAAGGGAAAAGTCTCCGCACTAGTAATTCCGTCAAGCGATTTCGAAGACTTCGACACACAATGTGTACTCTGTGCTGGCGTCGATCCCGATGATGACCATTTTGCTTGTGACTTGTGTGCAGATATGGAAGGTTAGACTTGTGTGCAGATGTGGAAGGTTAGACTTGCGTGCAGATATGGAAGGTGAGACTTGTGTGCAGATGTGGAAGGTTAGACTTGTGTGCAGATGTGGAAGGTTAGACTTGTGTGCAGATGTGGAAGGTTAGACTTGTGTGCAGATGTGGAAGGTTAGACTTGTGTGCAGATGTGGAAGGTTAGACTTGTGTGCAGATGTGGAAGGTTAGACTTTCGTGCAGATGTGGAAGGTTAGACTTGTGTTCAGATGTGGAAGGTGAGACTTGTGTGCAGATGTGGAAGGTTAGACTTGTGTGCAGATGTGGAAGGTGAGACTTGTGTGCAGATGTGGAAGGTGAGACTTGTGTGCAGATGTGGAAGGTTAGACTTGTGTGCAGATGTGAAAGGTTAGACTTGTGTGCAGATGTGGAAGGTTAGACTTGTGTGCAGATGTGGAAGGTTAGACTTGTGTGCAGATGTGGAAGGTAGACTTGTGTGCAGATGTGGACGGTTAGACTTGTGTGCAGATGTCGAAGGTTAGACTTGTGTGCAGATGTCGAAGGTTAGACTTGGTCATGGACTGTCTTTTAAATTGTAGAAAATACCCACGCCATTGATAATGTCATACAACAGTCGTATCAGTTCTAATTAGAAATTATGTTCACATTTGTTACCACCAGTTGAGATCAAATCATGTTTGAAATGAGTAATCATTTTACCCCATATAGGGGGATCATTTTGTCCAAGCTGTTGGACAAAATGACCCACTTATGTCAAAATTTGGTTTCGTATGTCCTAACTTTTGTCGTTTTAATGGATAAGATTTACTTTACCCGCGCACATCCAATAAAATAAAAATAAAAATAAAAAATAATTGGAGGCATTCTAAAAGCAGTGAATGGAAAGCCGATTATTGCATCATTGCAATCGGGGGGGGGGGACTCTTCATAAAATATACCTTCCAATGTTTTTGTGATAATCCATATGGACCCAATTTTTTTTTTATTATTTGAATTTTGGATTTTACAAAGCCCCTTACGCATTAGTGTTCCCGGAAAATCTTACTTCCGTAAAACCCTCCAAAATATAGGACTTCGGCCCAGTTTGTCCAACTTGCAGACGTCGCACAATTGCACGGTTCCCACCGAAACTAGGGCAGTCGGTGGAATGCGCTTCGCCTCTGATGCGTCCGTGTCAGGGCCAGAACGCTGACGCCATTAGCAAGATCGTCCGAACGAAAGAAACGGAACGGCTGTGCCCCGAACAGACTCACGTCTCGTCAACCTGTACTGCTTGTTCGTTTCGTTCACTTTCGACGTTTTTGAACGGTAAACATAGACGTACAGCATGCGTGGAACGGGTTTTCTGTATCTAGGCCGTGATAACTGACAGGGCCCGATATACACGTAGCGATGTTGAGGAAATAGAACGAAGGAATGCCCAGAATACAGCGGGAAGCCAGTACCCTCGACACACGCTGTCCGTGGACATGCCAGCGGCACGTAGGTACACGTAAGTCAACCATTGATCAGAGAGCGATTAATAAAGACGTGTTTCCACTGTCGGAGAGACCACATAGTTGTCATTCTCAAGACTTCTGCTGCTGGAACATTAATGGATGGTGATATGGATTGTGTGAGTCGATACATCACCTGCCGTCACATGGTTATGCTAGTAACCTGGAATATTTGGGAGAGATGTCAAATACGGAACGCCGAATACTGCATTCGCCGCAGCCAAACGACCCATGCAGCCAGCCGATAGACCGATCGACAAACGGACGGGCAGATGGACCTACCGTTTGACCGACTGACCAACTGACCAACCACCGGACAGACAGACACTGATTACGCACAAAGAATAATTCCGGTAGTCGAACAATGCACCTTAAAGGTAGAACATCCGATAGTTTGTCTCCGCAAAATCATGTTATGTAACAGGCCCATAGTGTGGACTTTTTTGGTGCATTTATTAGAGAAAACTGAACTGTTGGGGGTCCGGAAAAAAACGCTAATTTTTTTATCATTTTTATTAATTAAAATACATCACATAAAGCTAGATAATCTATATAATAAAGTAGTTTGTGACTCACTGTTCGTGAAACCGGTAGTTGTACGTGATTTTTGTGGCGCGAGGGTGTCATTGTCAAAGCTTGACTGGATAGTGCAAGGAATCACAAGCTCGCGTCTTCTCTCCAGTGCAACGCCGGGCAACTGGGCTAGTGTTGTTATAATTTAACGATTGAATCGAGTTCCAAGCGCCGTGTATGCAATTTTGAAAATACTTTAACTATCTCGTCCAAGTCGTATTTTCTGTCCTAATTTACAGGGGTCGGCCACAACGCATGTTTTTGTACCAGAATGAGGATTAAACGTCGACTTTCTGAATATTTGTAGACTTGTGCCTAAATTACCACATAACCGGAACAAAATAAAATACGCATCTAAGGCAGTTTCCGTATTAAAGTGGACAGGGTGCGGTGAGGCAAGGAGGCCCCTTAAGATGAAATCGTATGCAGGAAAGAATCCTTTCGGTAAATGTCGTATATGTGCTATAAATGTCGTATATGTGCTATAAATTATGCAGTTCATTATCTTAGGTACATTCCATAGACGTTTGCAATATTATAATTTCTTTATTTTAATACTTTGTTCATATATTGCCCACAACCGACACATTCACGCCGCCGCTATAATTGTATTAGTTTATTGTACACATTGGCT
Source organism: Lamellibrachia satsuma (assembly GCA_033239005.1). Taxonomy (NCBI): domain Eukaryota; kingdom Metazoa; phylum Annelida; class Polychaeta; order Sabellida; family Siboglinidae; genus Lamellibrachia; species Lamellibrachia satsuma. The sequence goes on from BSQZ01000015.1 coordinate 1,425,133, forward strand.
TCTGTTTATATCAGTTTCCCGTAGTTATTTTTCATAGTCCCACTTTGGTAAGGACGATTTGCATAATTACGAAGCAAAAGTTTAATATGAATAGCTTACCGCGTGGTTTGCTTCTGTTGCAACCGCACTTTAATCAGATGTAATCAACCGCACTGTAATCAGATGTAATCAACCGTACTGTAATCAGATGTAACCAACCGTACTGCAATCAGATGACCACGATGATACCCGGCTCCATCTGGCTATCTCGAAATTGTTATTTTCAAGCCTTGTGGCTTGATGGGGGGGTTAGCAATTTCTCGCACATGGGCGTCCTGTCCCACCTTATACCCTACAGGTCACAAATATGTTCTCCTATTTGCTGTAGCCGTAATTATTGTTGCTTTTCCTGTAGTCTGTGCGGTAATTACGTTGGTAATTTCACGTTGTATACATAAACAATTATAGAAAATTATATATAGCATGAAATGTAAAAACGTGAGTGAAGGCGCCGAGGGTTGACCGCGGGGCCTTTCAGGTGTAAAACGAAAGCTTTACCGCTCAGCGACAGCCACTTATGTAACTTAGAAATTGTGGAGATGTAGTGGCGCAACTCCCCCTCCCCGCATCCCTAAATACGTCAAACTGAAATATATCCGACTGTTTACTGTGTGGCCGCCTGCCAAAAATGCATATTTTTTTGTTTTGTCGCTGCACTGGGTCCTTTGAAGTGGCAGGCAATGCATGTTCGCCATGTGCATCTGAAATAAACATGTATAATAGACTCTTCTGAATGCGCGCAGTGTTGCAGAAAGTATGGAACTGGCGTTTTCACAAACGCGTACCAAATTCGTTACCGATATTATCGCCGAAAGCAGGATATAATTATGCAAAACAAACTACTATGACAACTACAGTGTTTATTGCAACAGCCAATCGCGGCGCTGCCAAGCCACAGTAGGACGCGTACAAGATAATAAATACAAAGCGGTGGCCTAGCTCCGTGAGAAATTGCCATTCGTGACGAATAAATATATTCTAATATTTTTAGAAATGACACCATTCTGTGGTGTTGTTGATGAGTTAGAATGTATGTCATTTTGTTCAGTATTTGATTGGTAGGGCATGGTATACCGATCACGTTTGTGCATATAGTCCAGCTGTTGAGAAAACCCTACAAAACGACGGATTTATTGACAGCGGACAGGCGAAACTCTGTAAGTGCTAGATCAGGGAAACCGGGGCTAGTTGTATACAGGGGAATATTGTTACAGGGTCGTTTTAAGATAACAAAGCTCACACATAGAGTCACTATGGACAGTAGTTAGTTGGAAGTCCACCAGCGGATTACCCTGTCCAAAAATCAGGACTTAGAAGACATTATCGAGGCGTGGACAACAATGACTTTTTAACCACCTAAAACTGTTTTTGCTATGCGCACATACTATCTTCTCACGCAGCCATTTTTCATGTTTCCTGAATGAAACTTGAATTATATAGTATAAAGGGTTATGCCAAGTAGAAGCTAAGCTGTAATCCAGGGTTTGTTGTCGTTCACGTGCGTTCACTTGCAAAAAAGTGTAATGGGGCAAGTTGTTACAATGTAGCACCGCTCGGGCTGCTTGCACCGATGGCTCAGCCAGCGAGTTGTTACAATGTAGCACCGCTCGGGCTGCTTGCACCGATGGCTCAGCCAGCGAGTTGTTACAATGTAGCACCGCTCGGGCTGCTTGCACCGATGGCTCAGCCAGCGAGTTGTTACAATGTAGCACCGCTCGGGCTGCTTGCACCGATGGCTCAGTCAGCGAGTTGTTACAATGTAGCACCGCTCGGGCTGCTTGCACCGATGGCTCAGTCATCGAGTTGTTACAATGTAGCACCGCTCGGGCTGCTTGCACCGATGGCTCAGCCAGCGAGTTGTTACAATGTAGCACCGCTCGGGCTGCTTGCACCGATGTCTCAGCCAGCGAGTTGTTACAATGTAGCACCGCTCGGGCTGCTTGCACCGATGGCTCAGCCAGCGAGTTGTGTGCTGACAAGGACTGCAAACTTATTTAATCACGACGTGCGAACGCATTGTTTCACATGTGAAGCCCGGCGTAATGGTTTATAACCAGTACTGTAAATGTTAGCAGCGTGACAAATTGTTGGATTCTCAATAAGCCAATGGCTTCCTTGTCCACTTGTCATCCGGGTGTTTTCTCTTAGGCGACAATCTTGTTAAATCTAGTTAAATATTTATGGCACAGCAGTATTTGAGCAATTAATAAATATTGATTAATTGAAATGTGGATGTTCATGCGTGTGTGCGTGAGTACGTACGTGTGTGTAGCATTCAATCAAGTACAAGTCGCATTGCCTACATATTTCCATTCACTATTTCATACCCCCATTCAATAATTGATATTCCATTCACAGTTGTTTGTATGTGAGAATCTGGGGAACGAGTCCCCTTTGGTAACTAAACATAAAAAGCTTAGTATATGAAGCTGCGAACACATACATTGTAACACTTGCTTTTTGATCCACTTGTCCTTTGCTGTAACAAGGTGCCCCGTATGATGTAACAAGGTGCCCCGTATGATGTAACAAGGTGCCCCGTATGATGTAACAACGTGCCCCGTATGATGTAACAAGGTGCCCCGTATGATGTAACAACGTGCCCCGTATGATGTAACAACGTGCCCCGTATGATGTAACATCGTGCCCCGTATGATGTAACAAGGTGCCCCGTATGATGTAACAACGTGCCCCGTATGATGTAACAACGTGCCCCGTATGATGTAACAAGGTGCCCCGTACTGTAATATGGAGTATCACTGGTATGATACATTTTATTAACACGAATAATAAACTTAATGTATGCGTTGACAGAAATCATGAATCTAACAACTTTTCACAATAACGGACTTTCACTAAAATTTATAATAACTAGCCCCGGTCTCCCATACGTCATCGATACAATGTGGCTGGAATGCTGAGTTTGTGTTAGCAAATGCCAATTTCGCTCATGCTGTTGTTTAGCATCGAGTTGTGATGACGTGTAGAGGCATGCGCACGCACGCGCGCACGCACGCTCGCCCACCCGCACGCATACACGCACACCCCCATACACCCACACAAACACGCATACACACTCGCGCGCTTTCGCGTGCGCATCCAGCTGGCATACACACACACACACACACGCACACGCACACACGGATATAAACAATGTCACTTTCTGAACTGATCGTAAGTAAACAGATGAAAGTTCAACGTAATGCAATACAAAACTATACTGGAAGAACATTTGTTGACACACCGTGGGTATATTCACATTTATTTATTTATATTACTGGTATGTGTGCCTGCATTTGCATCCAACCACATTCATGTGCACCCAACCACACAAACATGCACGTGAGCGCGCCTGCAATCACGAACCATGTGTCACTCTTCGACAAAAACGTTCTATTGATCTAGGTCGTTGGTACAATTCGTGATATGACGACATAATTCTCATTATTATATAACTTGTGTATCACGCGACAGTGCACACATTGGCCAGTATAAACGATGCGGCGGCCGGGACTCGACCAAATACGGTCCGCCGAAGACCGACCGCCTTCGTTCGCCGTTGTGGTTTGGCCTCGGTCACTGGCGAACGCGGCGACTCGCGAGACACTGCGGAATGCTGCTGGTAATCGTCCAAGTTGTGATTCTCCTCTACACATTCGTTGGTCGGCGCTCGCGGAGATGATAATATATAGTGTCGGCGGTGACCACTGGGTGGCGCTGTAGAGAAACTGTGGGATGGTTACGGGAAACGAGTAGGCCCATTAGAATATTACAGCATTCTATTTGCGTCGGCTTGTTTGGCACAGCGCAGTGTATGCGTGCAATGAACTGAAGACAACATCATAAACATAAAACAATATTATGCACATCGGATTGCGACGTTATGGAATTTTATTAAACGTGCACATTCAATCATGCACGCGCGTACACTTAAGTACATACCAACTTAACCACCATAACAATACCTATCAATTAGCATGAATTAACCACAAGAAGGGTCTTTTTCTTCAGCGAGATTATAGAGATTACGAATTCCCCAAGTTTAGAGCGTACAGAAGACGATGCAAGACTGCAAGGAAAATAGATGACGATTCGCTACACTCCAACACTATTCTGATTGTTTGGAATCGTGTTTAATTATAAATAAATATACCTAACTAAGAAAATAAAGTAAAACACAACAGCTACTGTCTATTTCAACCAATGTTTGAAATATCTACACCAATGCGTTATTATGTTAACTTGCTTTAAACGAATTAAAAGGTCACGCGTGACGAAATAAGTCATTTGGTCATGCGTGACCAATTAAACAGTCACGCATGGCCGGTTAAATGATCACACGTTAAGAACCAATATGCAAACGTGCATATACAACACAAACATAATTATTGCCTTTATATACATACGTAATCACATATAAACAGAACGTATCAAACAACGTTACGTATTTCATACCATATACAGAACATCATAGCTACGTACTTCATACCATATACAGAACATCATAGCTACGTACTTCATACCATATACAGAACATCATAGCTACGTACTTCATACCATATACAGAACATCATAGCTACGTACTTCATACCTTATATACGGAACATCATAGCTACGTACTTCATACCATATACAAAACATCATAGACACATCCTAGACGCAAATACTTATGTACACAACAATGTCAGTAACTAACGACGTCGAGAAACTGTGCTGTCCGAACACAGTACGCAGTGGTCAATATCAAGACATTGACCATCCGGAAAGCTGATCATCACAGCGGAGCGCACTCAACTTAGCGATCGTTTGACATTAATATAGTGACATACTGCCAGCAATCTTGACCACGAGTAAATGTAGTAATGTTGTGTTATTTCCCGGTTTACAATATACGATTTAGCTTTGTGTTCCCCAGCGCTTGACAGCACATGTAGGCATGTAGGCATATAGGCATGTAGGCATAACGGTCACGAGACTCTTGAGCAAATGTTCACCACTCCAGAACGGTCTACGTCGAGGACGCAGCAATCGCCTTCTTCGGCAATGTTCGCCTTCTCGCGCACTCGCAGTGAACCGTCACCTTAATCCGCGACACCATCCAGGCGTCCTCGTAGTGGGTGCGGTCGCCGACGCCAGGAATGGGGTTGCAGACGTCCGGCACGCGTTTCAGGATTTTCATGACGTACTTTTTCGGCACGCAGTCGCACGCGCCGAACATGCACGAGCGCTGCACACAGCGGCCGGTCTGAACGTACGGTGGGAAGATGCCGGGCGGCATCTTTTTCCAGATCGTCTCCATTTGACAACTCCACGGGAGCGGGGAATTCCCCGAAGTGGCGTTCTGCGTGAAATAATTAGCGTTTCTTCGGACAGTTATCTGGCGTCTATGCGTGGAATGGGCCGGGCCGTTTCTGTCGACGGGTGAGCTGCCGGCTGCCACCGAAGCCTCCACTGCCCTTTGTAGCAGCCGCTGAAGGGCCGCCATTCTACCGGTCGTCGGCCGGGTGGAATGTCTCGCAGAGTCCGGCGCGGTGTTTCGAGTGCTTCTCGTTACCGGTTGGTCATTTTTGCGCTTGTCCTGGTCGGGTTCTGCCAGCGACATGAGCGTCTGGTTGTAGCCGGTGCCGAGCTGGATGCGCAGCAGTCGGGCGGGCCGCGTGTGACACACGCCGCGACGCGACTCGCCGGTCGCTGTTCGGGTCGCGTCGCGCTGTATTAGTCGTGTCGCTCTTGCGTCCGTCAACGACAGCGTCTCAGTCAGCAGCAGTAGTAGCAGCAGTGCCCGGCGCATCTCAATCACCTATAACACGTATTCACCACGTAGAGCAAATGTCTTAGAACGATTGTGAAATATGTACATCACGGAACGAGCACATCGGAGCAACTATTCTCGAAGCTAATCCTGCAACTCTCATTCATACATACGTACATGCGTACATGCGTGCATGCGTGCATGCGTGCGTGCGTGCATACGTATATACGTACAAACGTACATACGTACACACATACGCACAAACGCACAAACGCCCAAACGCGCACAATCACACACGCACGCATGCACGCGCGCGCGCGCGCACACGTACACACACACACACACACACACACATACATTTGTAATACAAAGAAATCACTTTATGCTCAGACATAACACAATTATGGGGCGGCTATTCGGATGATGATATTTCTGTATGATTAATTCGTGCGTGTACTAAGCTAGATGTCGACTGTCTCCATACACACCTGTATGCCAATGTGACATTCACGGCATACGTCAGCGATAAGTCAAAACACAATACAAACGCTTAGCTGACCATAAACTTACCTGTTTGGCGGGGACAGTGTCCCAGGTAATTTGTGTTCGTTCGAACATTAATACAGATATTCGCAGTACAGATACGAACTTCTAAATCGTGTTTAGACGATTTCCCTCCATGGTGCGGGGAACAAACGCCTTCACAATGACAGTGTACACGTTCTCCCAGGCAACTGCCCTGGGTAGGGAGGGGCCTACTCTGGTCTACAATTACCAGACACACAAGCCGTATATCGCCAGTACGGCTGTATCTCACACAAAAACAGTGTTTCCAGGAAGTCGTAATCAACGACAAAGTGTGATATGTTTTGTCAAAGCAGATGCGTGAAACACCGATGAATCGTGAGTGGTTTCATCGCTTAGTACTATCGGAATAAGTTCCTCTTGTTCAAGTTGTCGCTCCGCCAACACCGTCCGCTAGGCACTAACAGCTCCACGTGCAGAGTTGCCTTTAACGCCACGCTGTGCATGTCCACGAACGTGCACGCGAATCCGAAAAAACATGCATCCGGTAAAGAACAGCGTATTTCTTACCTGTATTCGTAATCAGCAGCATACGTCATGTCTATAAATGTACATTCTTTTGTACGTCTGTGTATGAGCATGCTTCGTTCGACCACGCATACACACAGTCGAGTAGCGACTATACGATGGCGTGCTCCAGAGAAGTGCCCGTCTATTTGTTGTGGGCTACGGTTTCTGCCGACAAACGGCTATAATCGGCAGGCATTACAACAATGTAGCCTTTCGCCCGCCAAGCTATATATTCGGGCTGACGAATTATGTGTTCCAGTAATCTATTGTACAAGAAAGGCGGCAGCGTCCGTGAACCGGCGCAGAAGGAATTGACCTTAACGAGGCGTCTTTCAAGCAGGCAGTTACTTAACGTAAGTGGCAAAGCCAAAAATACCAAGTGTGTGTATGTGTATGTGTTGTGTGAGTGTAATTCTTGACAGTGGGTCGTGTTTTCTTTGCGCACAAGAGGCGTGATGTATCGTGTGTTGTCACAGCAAGATAAATTCGCTATAAAACAAGGACGTATAATCATTTGCGACACGACGATGATGATGTTGTTGTTGTTGTTGATGTTGATGATGATGATGATGATGACGATGACGATGAGGACGACAATGACGACGAAAACGATGATGATTATACTATTGTTACAATGTTCCGACTCGCAATACTGGGGTACGGAAATGGCGATTAACTTCAGCGAAGTTAAATACGGAAATCCGACTCGTAGCCTAAGTATTGTTATTACTCGTGACATTGTATAAGTTTTCCAATGGTTAGAGAAAGCCAGCGCGCCTTGAGAACTCTGCGATACGCGGACGCAATGCGACATACATGCAGACGCACACTCCGGACTTTAGCAGCATTAACTTACCGTGGACGTTTTTCTGCCGTCACCAAGGCTGGACGCAGTCTCTGTCACCGACTCATATCGACCGAGACATGGCACATCACTGGGACGACTTCTCTGTTCGACAACCGTTGTTGTGCCCATGATGAAGCGTCTTCGCTGCTGTCGTTAGCGGTGCAGTGGCGAGACTAGATTGTCCGAGAATATATAAATAGGGCCGTCGAATTAAGATTACAATCATAATGCCCGTCACCCGTCGTCCCACGAACCTCAGTTTACATTGGGTGTGTGCGTGATTGCGCGAGTTTTTGCTGCACGTGCAAGAATGCCAGTAATTGATTTTAAGTATGCATGCAAATGGTTGACGTCTGGTCAGCTACGCCCAACGTGGGCTGGCCTCGCCTTGAAAGGAAGGCGGACGAGCCAAGCCCGTCTCCTGCACCGCCTTCCGCGTCTAATTGTTTTTGTTATCGCCGTTTAACACCTCAATGCGGCGGGCGGCGGGCGGGCGGGCGGACAGATGGATCGACGGCGAGTTCGCCCAGAACGCTGATTTGACGGAACCGGCACGGGAGCGTCTTTCTTTCCGGGGCAGTAGCCTAGGCCGAGTCGGTGACCGCTAGGTGAGGGTTTGTGCAATGCGACTGGTGTACACACTAGAAACAGGCTCAACTATTGCGACATCAAATGTAAATAAACACATTGCACAATAAACGTAAACACGGTTTGGCCACATACCCATCCCTTGGGACGGGACGACACGGTGACTTGAATAACCCTGCACCCGTTCTTAGAAGTTTTAGATGAATCACAGTACTTACCAAAGGGAATGATTATGCGGGATAAAAACAACTTTAAAGTTTAATTAGTCCCATCTATTGCGAAACCAAGTATAAATAAACACATTGCATAATAAACAAAGTTTGGTGACATGCCCATCCTTTCAATGAAGGAACAACATGCTGACAAACAACCACGCTGATAAAAAATCATAAGAGTACTTACAAAATGCACAATTACATGGGATAAAACAACTTCGATCAGAACCAGGGACGTCTAGACAAGGAGACAGTGTTATTAACCGCTTTTCATGTAGTGCGACGTGTTTATGACCTCTTCGTCGTTTGCAATTTATTGCCACCAACTTTTTTTTACTTGTCCATAAAATGAGGTGGCTTGGTAGGCGCTATGCCAGCAAAATCGTCTCCTTGTTTGTGACACTGGCTGTGTTCGTTTTTCTCATTTTAATTTTATTTGGGAATAAACGGCTGACGAGAACGTCACATTCTTTGCCGCCAATTTTCTGCCGCTGATGCCACACCGTTCGGGGCCAAAACCGTTCGTAAAAATATTGGTAGCTGTTTGAACCTATCGGCCGTGACTTCAATTGTTAAAGAAATACTGGCTAAAAATGTTACCAGAACATGAAAAAAAGACACGATACCACTGTCTTTTACAACACAGTTCTAAATAAAAAAAGGAAAAGGTTCGTTCTTATATAGCGCTGTATCTAGTCTTTGGGACTGCTCATTTCACCTCCTGCCAGACCCGTTCACATCCAACGCCACCTCAACTTCTCTGTGAAGCATTCAGCCACGCTGCAATTATGATTATACGCAAACCATTGTAGTCCATCACTCTTAAATGTTTGTTGGACCCTCTCCTTACCCATCTTTGTTAGTAACAAAATGCACGAACATATGTCTACTTTTAATTTCTGTTTGTTTCCATGTCAGCAAATATCCCGAACCACGTTCACTTTCATTAAAAATGGATCCACCCCGTTTCCGTCAATTGCGAACACAATTGTCGTGAATTCGAGAGGGTTAACAACACCCTTTCACCGGATAAAGTTGTTTCATCTTTAGCTTACACATAATATTATATTTATCTTATATATAATATTATCTTTAGTTTATACATAATATTATGAAGGTGGGTGTTGAATCATCACCCTGGGGAAAGTCGACATCTTTTAGAACATCCAAGATGGCCGCCACGGATTCGCGAAAATCAACTTATTCTTATATCATCGCAACTAGATAAGACACAAACATGATTTAACATAGCAAGATGGCGGCCACATGACAGCAACCAAGATTGCCGCAGCGGGATCGTGAGAATCAACTTATTCTAATATCGTCGCTACCAGATAAGCCACAAGCATGATTTAAGCGTCTTTTTATGTTTTAGACTCGTCGAATGAATGCAAATATCATTGTTCGTTTAAAAACTAGCACACGTTAACTATCCGTTACGGGGCGTGATGGCGCTGTGGTTAGACCATCGGACTCTCAATCGTGAGAACCCGGGTTCGAATCCTATTGTTGCCGTTTCGAAACTTTGGCAATTTCGTTTACTCCACGTTGCTCCACTTCACTCAGCTGTATAAACGATTACCTGGCTACAGACACATGACAGAAGTCTGCGTGCAGTAACTGCGGCGTCGAAGTCGAGTCGGTGATGGAATGGCCACATCTGCCAGGGATTGAGCGTAAAACGCTTTGAACGGTCAATGACTGGACAATGTGCAGTATAAGTTATCTTTACCTTTGCCTATCCACTCCCTGGCTTAACGTAACAAAATTCGACCTGGTATTGGGGCACAAATGAGTTGATTTACATTTAGAAATGGATTGCATCCACAGAAACCGAAGCTGTCCTGTAATCCCAAGAGAAATGTCAACGGCTCAAACGAGCTATCATTTATACATCGGTATTCTAAATTTTGACGCCGACCACGTTGACAGGACAGGAACCAACCACATACGTATGAATCGTCTGACAATATGAGCCCATAACGAAGAAGAGGCCACCAGCCATAATGTCAACGGTTCATTTAATAGGTAAAGGCCAGTGACAATTCGTCCCCAGAGTATTGGCTTCCCACTTGTTGTCAATGGCCGTGATGTATGTGATCCACGTTTAGCCTCCAGCTAACAATATCATTATACCAGAGTTATTAAAAAAGAGACCACATATTGAAAAACAAGCTGAAGTAGTTGAAAAGGCTATACACAGAAATGACATGCGCACGCCTTACCAAATTACGAAGAGACTGTCTGATGTTATTGGAAGCTGTCTAACACGCCTACCACAGGCAACAATAGACGTGCAATGTTAACATCGCTAGAGGAGAAGAAACAGATGGGACGAATACATCCAAGAAATTCTACGTAACATAGACTTTAATAATAACTATGATGTGTGGTTTAACAAAGCGCCGGTATCCTCCAAGACAAAGCGCTCGTCGCAGAGCAAGTGTTTTGTAAATGGAGACCATTGCTTGCGTTTGTTTTTCTCACTTGAATTTTATTTGGGAATAAATGGCTGACGAGAATTTCACATTCTTTGCCGCTAATTTTCTGCCACTGATGCCGCTGATGCCACACCGTTCGGCGCCAAAAACGTTCGTAAAATATTGGTAGCTGTTTGAACCTATCGGCCGTGACTTCAATTATTAAAGAAATACTGGCTACAAATTTTACCAGAACATGAAAAAATGTTTACCACACGAGAGGTTTTTCCGTGTCCATGTGTGACATGTTTTACTTTCTCTGACACAGACACCAGGTCTGAAGGGAACTACAGCCCTGAGTGTCTCAGCCGAAAGACACAGGCAATGTGGGCTGGACAAAATGCCCAAGTTTCGATATGGCAGTAGGTTGGCACGAACACCGGTCCCCCGACCGACGGTCAGGTGCACTACCGCCGAGCCACCGAACTCTGAATGCACTCATGCAACGGGGAGTGTGGAAAGGGGGGAGATTGGAAAGGGGGATATGGAAAGGGGAGTGTGGAATGGGGGATAATGGAAAGGGGAGTATAGAAAGGTGGAGAAAGAAAAGGTTGAGTACAGAAAGGGGGATTGTGCAGTAGGGAGTATGGAAAGGGAAGGAGTATAAAAAGGGGTATATAAAAATGGGGAGTATGGAAAAGGGAGTAATGACATACAGATGGAAGACATCAATAAAACTGAAGTTATGCATGTCATCAGAAACCTGAATAAAAACAAGACAGCGTTGTTCTTCAGGCATAGGACCAGAAGGCGTCGAGTGTGCTCTGCCTTGTGTGACTATCGGCACACGGAGTGAGAGTTATTACAACTAAACATATCTCAGTTGCAACAGCAGCGGCCCATGCGAGTTCCCAAACAGTGGTAGCACAGTCGTGGGTGGCACGTACCGTTGGGAGGCGATGGTCATGACCTGCTGAAGGTCAAGGTTGAGGTCACACAGTTATCCTGTTTATTCTGCATTGTCCTACATTGCGGAATGGTGTTGTCGTCTAGACGACCGAACTGCGTCATTGTGTAGCCTGCCCAGTACGTGCTGGCCGTCACTGTGACACTGTCGACTTGCAACCACTTGACATCGATTATACTCCCCCGTTCAATGGGCGGATTAAGGAATTTGTTAACGAGAAGAACATAGCACAAAAGTAAACTTCCTGTCCAAGTTAAAATTTACTCACCGAGCGGGCCGAGTCCGTTAACAAAACGCCCGAAGGACAGGTCGTCGAGAACAAACAGTGGACATTTTTCTGTCCAGCTATCTGGAAATGTGAACTTCTGCTCAGACTCACAGAGCCGTGTATCGTCGGTGGAAGTCTTACGGAAAGCGAAACCCGCCGTCATAGACAAAAAGATTGTAATGACTAATTTGTTCATATAAATATATGTACTTCGGTTCTTCTGTATTTTAGCATGTTTGCTTTGTATTGCTTTGATGGATTGTGTGTGAAGAGGTGGAACGGTCGGTCACGCATGTGCGAAGGCGACTATGTGCAAGGCCGAGGCAGCCGGGCCGGGCAGAGCTATAGGCTGAAATCTAATATGTCTTGTCATCTCAAAAACAGCATCCGCGAAAATTAATTTAATATCGACGAGTCTATCATTCCCTGAAGGAGAATTTAATATCGACGAGTCTAGTATTCCCTGAAGGAGAAATGTCGCACTTACGAAATAGCTAAAGTAGTTTCAGACTATTGTTGTTGGCACAGTTAAATTACTTCAGTTAGCTTTTATTTTATTATCGCGACAAGTGGGTTTCGGACTAACGAATCGAAGCATAATGCGGTAGGAAATGGTGGCGTTGTTGAAATAGCCGTAACGATTTTTTTTAGTTCTCATTGTTTTGACTAGAGTTGTTCTATATTGAGGTGTTCACAAAATACAATTTACTTGCATACATTTGATAAGGATTGCGTAGAGCTAAGCAAGGGCATACTTTCTCTAAATAGTTTCCTGCCTTCCACGTTTACGGCTACACGAGTAGATTACTCACGCGCACTACCATTTTGGTACATTACTGAAAGCATCAAGCTGCGTGACTCACATCACTGTTGTTGCTGGTACGTTGAATACAAAATGACGTCATCACAGCCGAAACCAGTTTCAGCAAAGTGGTGAATAAACGTTAAGCGCAGTAGGGTCTTTTTAAATATTTCATCCTGGTCTCACTTTTCAGTTTAGCTTAAGGAATGAGTTATTTGATATACTATAGAATCTCTTATCAAAACAACTTAATATGCGTGATTAATTCTGACATGTGTTCACGTCATCGTATTACGAGCGACGTAGACGACCGAACCGTATGATCCATTTTATTATGGATGCGCTAAAATCTGACAGATCCGGATGCATTAACCGACATGTGTATGGACCCGGTCCTAAAATATATACAAGTATACTACAAGTATACTACAAGTATACTACAAGTATACTACAAGTAGACCTAAGCAGTGGAAGGCGACCGTTTTCCTTGAACTTGTAGTTTTTTCTTTACTACATGATATCATATTTCGAGATCGACGTATGGAATATTACCGTACACGAGCAAGATCGAGCACCCATTTTTTGGAGAACACATAATGCACGACTGCTTCTTAAAACGTCAGAGAAATAACATCATCGTATTTTACGAATTCCTATGTAAGCCAAAGTCCCTTTCCTCACCATAATTAGTACGGGATCACAAGACTATGTGATCACAATACCATATGAGATCATAATACTATATGGGATCACAAGACAGTTGTGGGATCACAAGACTATTATGAGATCACAAGATTGTATGCGATCGCAAGACTGTATGGGATCACACTACTTTATGGGATCACACTACCATAAGGGATCATAAGACTATTATGGGATCACGAGAATATCATGGGATTACATGACTGTATGGGATCGCAAGACTGTATAAGATTATATGGGATCCACAATACCATATCGGATCCACAATGTGATCACAAGACTTTATGGGGTCACAAGGCTATATGGGATCATAAGAGGAAGGGATGTTTTCACAACCTTTCATTGCTACATACTGTGCGTGAACTAATTTACGTACATTGTGATGTAAACACGTTTTAAATACAATTAATTATAATTACAACGTAAAAATATGTTCGAGAGCTCGGCATCTCAGCGACAACACTCAAGCCACATCCATTTCGGATGTACGCGTGTCGCGTGACCTTCAGCTGGTGCCTCCCACGTTTTACGACCCTGTCGTGACACCGTTCGGTGGGAACAATCGTGTCACGTCGTACTACGGGCGGGGTCGGGTCGGGTCGTTTTCATGGTGTGACGCGATCTCGGTTGTAGGGCAACGAGTTGGGACGACTGTGTAAACCCGGCAATGACGACGATAGCAATAACTGTAGGGTTTGGTTGTGTCGTTTCTTGGAAGTCCGAACTATGACGCCGTCTCATTACTTCGATTCGAAGCTATATTTTTAGTACATTAAGTTCGTGGAGCTCGAAATCCGTCAAGTTGCTTTCATAGGCCCACTGATGAGTAATAATGTAAACTTGCGCAATGGTGAACACCGATGTTGTTACTAAGTGAATTGGTGCCTTTTGTCAACATAGGTGAAATAACACGCGTTCTCTACGACACTATTTCAATCCGTTATTGCGGATAAAACAATCGTAGGCTAGATGTTTAGCTCACATATACACATACCGGTATATATCCTAAAATACTTGACGAGACGCGGGTGTCGACATGTAAATAATGTTTCCATCATGATTTGGCGATCACTAATTCTTTCACAACTGACAAAATCTAAAGCGGGATTCAGACTGATTACATGTCCGTAAGCCACGTATTCATAACATAAATACTGTTCAAAGGGAGGTATTGCTGTAATTGTTACGAATGCGGCACGTGAGCTGTCCAGAGTAGCGGGTCTGGTGGGTTCTCGTACCAGAAAAATGTAAATTTACCATTCATAATTTTACATATAACAGGTTAACCAGCAGCTACATGTAAACCATTAAATTTTTTTAAGGAATCTGTATCACGGTTGAATTGACCCATGCTTTTTGCGGCGTCACTGGCGTGGCTATTTGATTGTAAACGTTAAAGCCGTGATACAAGGAGCTGTCGTCTGCCACCCATCCTATGCCACCCACAACGCAGACTCGGGGAACCGGGCCGGGCCACTGAGTGCCATCATATAAATCGTCGTTATGTCTCACTTAAGGGTCATTTATCTGTCAATCGTGTCGTAATATGTTACATCACAAGACTTCACGAGACACGACCCACATGGCGAATGATAGGGCGTCAGACAGGATAGGAGAGTGGCATACTGTATCTCCAACAGTAAAGTATTTTACAACCTTAATATCATATGCTCCCTTAAAAGATCGAGCCACAGTAATTACCGCTAAGCAACTAGCCAAAGAATGGATATGAGTGCAGTGCACCGAAATAGAAGACAACAACACTCCAAGTCATAACAGATCTGACGAGGGAGAAGAAAAGAAGAATAAACACCATCCAAGAAAAGTCAGGAAAATGCCTCACAGAAGAAAGAGAGATAATCAATCGATGGACACAGTACTGCGCCGACTTACACAACAGCCAGACCAAAGGAAACGCGGCGGTGCTGGGTTGCCCTATGAACACCAAAGATGATAACTTCCCAATTCTTCGTGAAGAAATGGAGGCTGCAGTTAAATCCGTGAAGAAAAGGAAATCAGCTGGAGTTGACAACATACCAACTGAATTAATACAAACTGGGGAAGAAGCTGTGACCAACATCCTCACAGCAATCTGCAATAAGATCTGGCAGATAGGAGATTGGCCTACTCCATGGACCCAATCCATGGTCATCACACTTCCAAAAAGGCAACCTACAATTGTGTCAAAACTACCGGACAATCAGCCTGATCAGCCAGCCAAGCAGTCATGTTGAATGTCATCCTTAACAGGCTCAGGCTACAAGCGGAGAACATCATTGCTGAGGAACAGGCCGGCTTTCGAGAAGGACACGGTACTACAGAGCAACATTTCAACCTTATAATCCACTGTGAAAAGTACTTGCAGAACCAACAAAACCAAGAAGGCGTTTGACAGGGTAAGGCACGCATCCTTATGGGCAACCATGAGGAAATACAACATTGGTGTCAACCTTGTTCCAGTCTTAGAACATCTTTATGACAAGGCCACCAGCGCAGTCTTCGTGAATGGCAACTTGGAGGAATTTCGCACCACCATTGGAGTCCGCCTGGCTGTCTTCTCTCGCCCACTCTATTTAACATATTTTTGGAGAGGATCATAACTGACGCCCTTGAAGATCACGCAGGTACAGTCAGCATCTTTGCAGATGATATCAATGGCTTAGCAGTGGATGAACAGGAGCTAGTCAAGTGAGCCGCATCGATAAAACATCTGCATCCTACGGAATAGAAATTAGTGCTGAGAAAACCAAGCTAATGACCAACAACATGAATGGCGTCCACAAGAAGCTCAACGTGAGTGAACAAAGATTAGAAACAGTGTCCAACTTCAAGTAACTGGGTTCAGTCGTCACAGACAATGAGTCCAAATCTGAGATCATTTCAAGGATTGCCCAGATAATAGCAACGCTGACAAGACTGAAATCATTACGGAGAGATAAAAACATCACCCTTCGATCCAAAATCAGACTGATGGAATCACTTGCCATGTCAATATTTCTATATGCATGCGAGACATGGACTCTTACAGCCGAACTACAAAGAAGAGTACAAGCCATGGAAATGAGGTGCTATCGAAAGATCCTTTGCATCTCATGCAAGGACCATGCAACCAACAAAGGGGTCCACAACAGAATCAAACAAGCCATCGGGCTCTATGATATAGAGACGGAAGCTGAAATGGTATGGGCACGTCTCACTAACATCCGGCTTCACAAAGACCATCCTGCAAGGCACCGTTAGGGGAGCAAGAAGACGAGGAAGACATAGGAAGAGGTGGGAGGACAACGTCAGAGAATGGACAGGCCTGGACTTCTCAGAGACACAAAGGGCGGCAGACGACGAGGTGGAGACAACTAGGTGCGAGGTCATCGGTTGCGCCCCAACAACACTTCGGGTTAAGGGATTGATGATGATGATGATGATGATGAATATAAGAATATGAAAATAAAGGAGATTTTTAAAAAAGTTTGTATATTGGAAATATATGTCTGTCGGAACCCCCTGTTTACATATCACAATGTACTGATGATTATGCGATATTTACTTAATAAGTCTCATCACGACGTCCTTTACATAAAGCAAAGCGTTTAATTGATACCACGTCCCACAGTCGTTACTCAGAGCGAGGTACACTCCCCCCCCGCAGACGTGTTCACGAAAACACCATTTCAACTTCTATCGAAAAATCCAGCCACGCTGCAATTTCTGCGCGAAAGCTGTTCGTTTTTTATAATTCCACCACCACCAGTGCCTATTGCCAGGTACTCATTTATACAGCTGAATGAACTGGACAAAAGCTCAGTGAACGAAAATGCCCAAGCATCTTGCTGCCAAGAAACGGCAGCAAGATGTTTTGATCCAGGGTTCTCTCGGCTGAGAGTACGTTGTTCCAACCAAACACGCACGCACACAAATATACACACCGTTACATGGGTAGCCAGCGACCCGGGGCTTGCGCAGTAATGCAGTAGGGTAACCCGGGCCAGCGCGGCCCCCTAAGGAACACTGTCAAATTGCACACCATTAAACCACGTTAACATGTCTTTAATGTGTTCACATTATCGACACGTGTGTTACCCATTGGAACATTACTTTCAGAAAAGAGACAACCTAGCCGAGTTGTATTTAAAAATTAGTGAGAGTATCCAAAAAAGCAGTATTACGCCATCCCTGGGACAAGACGGTCCCCTGTCTGGGGCAACGTGGTACATAGGCCCTGTCCATGGTTTTCGCTTATATGAACGAACAATTGCCTGAAATTAAAAATATATATATATATATATATATATATATATATATATATATATATATATATATATATATATATATATATATATATATATATATATATATATATATATGCTACGCTAGTAATATATCAGACCATTATGGTTGTTAAAATAAAAATTGGAGTTAACATTTCATACATACCTTGCAATCCATACATAATATAATATTAATTTAGTAATATTCCATCATAATGTCAGTCTACAGGCTAGCTGAATGTAAATTATGCAACTTTCATATTATATTAAATGTATTTAATATAATTAGTCATGTGTAATACATTTTATACATTATGACCATGTGCGTGCGGAATGCGACGTGGGGACCGTCTTGTCCCGCACGCACAACGCGTCTTAACACGATGTATACAAAACACACCATACTATTGCCCATTTTGTATTGTTTGGTTAATCATATTATCAGGTCACTAATTAAGTTCATGATTCACACCGTTACATAGCGAGTTGCACCATTTTATTATTGGCAACATATTAGAACAGTACATAAAATAATGCATATAAAAGTAAAAAAACCGCACTGATTTAATCTTACGTGTCGTGTGTCTGAGCTGTCGGTTGGGTGTCCGATAGATGTTAACTTCATTGTACACCAGATGTGGTGACGTTCAGAGTTTTATATATTTTGCGTACGTGATGGGGCGTCTTACTGCCAAGGGCCGTATTGCCCCAGGTTACCTTACTAACCTAAAGGTAGGGTGGTTGGATCAAAAACAACAAATTTGGCAGCTCCACGGTTCGCTAGTGCGCCGATTTATGTTGAATCCTATGACGCGTTCAAACGTCGCTGTCTTCGGTAAACAGTGAGCATATTCTATCACACATCAACTCGTCAAGAGTCGTACCAAACCCTATGTCTAAACCCTACGTGTCCGAGAAAATAATCTTCGTTGCCTTCGTATCATAAGCTCGTGTCTGCGTGAACAATACTTGTCACAGTAATTATTTGTTGTAAACTTAAATGTAATATTTTTCCAGATTACACACGGGAATTACGTATATGTTGGAATAACCTCATGCGACATGGTAAGGTGTTAGTTTTCCAAAACAAATATGACGACATAATGATTATTATCTGGGAATGTTTTTATTGTAATTCGCAACGTGATGCAGCGAGGACGCCAACTGTTAGACGTGTGTCCCAGCGACGAGTCTGATATCTGACCAGGGTGTCTTTAAATCAGCCTCCTCCGTCTGCTATAGCTCTCGTTGCGACGTCACTGACATTACCCCGACTTCTCTAGCGACCGTCCACGTCGTCACACTGAATCCACCTGTGTGTGATGACGCCCATTTCTGGGCCGGATATTTTGAAGTGCAGCCAGGAAGCTGAGAGAACGGGCACCGGATGACAGGCGTTGTCGCCTACTGTCTTGTTCGAGGGGGGCTGTCATGCAATCTTGTGCTTCTGTAATCCCGGGGTTTCTATCGATGTTTACCCACCCAGTTCCTTAATACACACGTTCTGTTTATTCACTTTGCTAGAACAGGCAGGACCACGGGCTTAACGGGTAGTCTAAAACACCAAGCCCGAATCTTTTGTATCTGCTGTTGCGCCTGGTCTGTTTACTTACTAAAGTCTCAACTTAGGTCTTACTAAACTTACCGAATATCCCATCAGAATGAACAGCAACTACCATAAATACAAGAGGCTGCGAGCCAATTAGACCGAACCTTCGAGTTTGGTCTTCACAATTAACCAACCAATATACTGAAGCCAGTGGTTCTTTATACAAATGATGATCAGCCAAGAATGTTTGTAAAGCTATCGTCCACTTTATACACAAATGGACAAACGGCGTATATAATTTATGTGAATTAAAGTCTGATGACAACGACGTGTTCACCTTCATACAGGTCTTCAAGCTATTAAGAAATACAGTTCCAAATCACATGGTAACGACAATTTGTTCGTAATCAGTACTCTTCTTGCAGATATGACATCTTCCCCTTTAGGATGTGTATGGCATACTGTTTTAGTAACTAAAACAAACATCCACACACACAACCAAAATCTGTAGCAACCTGCGTACAATGTCAAGTCCTCCACATAAGAAAATTTGCCAGTGTCATGTATAACTACCATCTGTTACCAACGCAAAGCAAAAAGCCAACATGATTAGATAATAAAACCACATAGACATGTGTGGGTCTCTGTTCAGCGTGTTATGCATGAATCACTGGTTAATCACATTTAGCAAAAGCTAATATTAGTGAGTCATCATATTTACCAAAACCTAATAAGTTTCACTTATAGCTGCAAGACATTTCCAAGGTCCATTGCTATTCATTATCATTGTTATCATTGCTATTCATTATCATTGCTATTCATTATCATTGTTCCATTAATAAATTGAACGCTTAAACCGCAGAATATATGTTCTCCATTCTTGCTCCTGCCAAATTCATAAAGGTGTACAGTACAATATCTTGACACTTACGGACTTACTGAGACGTCAGTGACAGGTGTCAATCAACACATCAATGAACTGGACATACACACGTGGAACATCATCTAATCATACACAATTTAAATTCCTATTAAACCAGCCACAGCCACCAACAAGTTAACACGTTTCATCACAAAACTTTCATACAAATACTACAATCAGGCTTCTGATTCTGTACAATAAGAATATGTATTTGTCACAAGCATCTTGTAAGTGGGTGAAACAACTGTTTGCTACATTATAAGTCTCAGACAAGACGCTCAAGTTTAGCCTGGACGTCTTTCAGCGACTGCATCAGGATGCAAACATTGTTGTCCTGAACACTTTCTGCCTGCAGCTCCACCAAGTGGCCAGCAATCGCATCAAGGGCCACAGTAGTGAAATGTCGCCTGCACAAATAGAACCACTGTTAATATATCTGAACTGAAACACATTGATTGCTGTTAAAAAGATAAAACAGCCATTAATAGATTATTCAGGTTTGTACACAAAAATGCACTTCGTGATATTAAATAGCCAACACATTAATAGTAACTTTAATAAACCTAGAAATTTGAACACTGTAAGAGTGACAAGATGATGAAATGAGATATAGATGCAGTAGTAAATTAAAATACCTTTCATATGCAGGAAACGATGCAGCCATGTCTGAGAAGGCATTGAGTAGCAAGACAATTACAGAGAGCAAGTGTAAAGGTTTGTGTGCTGTCTTCCACCATGCATCCTACAATGATAACACCACACACTATAGACACATAAACACCAGTAACTTATAAATGAACAGCTGGTCATGTCTCATCTACACTTGGGGATCAATTACATTATACCAATTCCAATTACACATACGAAATCCAATTCAACCTCAAAAATATCAATTCCAATTATAAAATACCAATTCCAATTATCAAAATAACAGTATGTGAACAGAGCAACCACAAACAATAAAAATAGCATCTATTTTAGAGCAGCTTTATTTAATTTCTGTATATTATGGTACATAATGGCAAACAAATATGATATATGCAACATGTTAAATTTTATTGATTATTTGTAGCGAATCTTTTGAATTAAAAAGCTACATACCCTGTAATTGAAAAAGTAATTGTAATGTAACTGAAAATAGCAATTACATGTGCACCAATTCTAAACAAAACGCCAATTCCGGAATTGGAATTTCAATTCCAGTTACAATGTAATCGAACCGAAGTCTAGTCTCATTAATCCAGTTAATACACTACACAAGTATCTGTTCCATGCTCAACCAGCCAAAGATCTTACTGCTGTTATAGTGCAAAGTCTGATTAACCAAATGTTAAGTCAGCCTCCTCTCCACATCACTCTGGGTGACTTTTAGGTCACATATCAATCACGGTTTGCATTCTTACCCAGTAACTAACTGAATGACGAAACTGCACAAAATTCTCTAGTTAGGCCAACTGCCCTGTCTGTTTACTGATCATAGACTGATAGAGATGAATTGAGACACTGCATACAAACCTTTGCCTTGTAGAGTCGATCGTAGACTTCGTGCAGGCGAGGAATGCTCACACTGATCTGTTGCATCGCACGGAAAACGAACGTTGGCTCGACAACGTCAAAGTTGAGTTGGGCACTTTTTCTCTCCAGACATTCCACAATGAACGCTGTAGACAAAATATAATCGGCAATTATCACCCAGGACAATGATTCCAATCTCATTCTATGATATCAACGATCACAAATGTACACCAACTATAAGTTTATACAAAGATCACAAATGTACATCAACTATAAGTTTATACAAAGATCACAAATGTACATCAACTATAAGTTTATACAAAGAAATCAGAAGTGTCACATTCCTCAGAATTTTTTTATTTTTATAAAAAATTTATCAATGTAGGTAGTACAGTTGAGTCAATTACATGTGTGCCAAATACTTAATTCAATAGTAAATAAGAGCTAAAGAATAAATTTACTTATTTATTTTCTACGACTTTCAAAACTGGCTGGAACAAAATGCCTCAGCCTTAAAGGTGCATGTATGTTTAGTAGTGAACCACTGCCACATGGTCTCTCATTTACTGGAGGAATCCGCAAGTTCCAGTCAGCTTCTCCTGAATCGAGTGGATCAACAACCCAACAGTACAACTGTAACCCTGCTGCTTTAGCTAGCCATACGAAACAAGTGAACCTATTCTTCTTTTTCTAGTATTGACACTGAATGTACAAACAAGTAAAATATCGATAACAACAACAGTTCTGTTTTACCGATGTCAGAAATAAAAAATTCTGAATTTCTGAATCTCAACTTGAACAAGTCATTACAAGATTCAGCACAACAAACTAAGATCTTTAATTTACTCCACAAAACCCACAAGCCAAATCTCCACCAAAAATGAGTAAAGGTATGTAACTAGAAAAAGGCAACATCTCACATCCAATTTATGCCAGGCATAGTTGGTAGACTTTGCCAGAAGTGCACCAACTGAAACCAGAGACTTCACAACGCTTTTTCAGGTGGATAAAATACATGTTTTCATCAAAACAATTGCCCAGAAAACAACACAATGCCGCAAAGTATTAAACAGTATGTTTGTAACCTTGGCTTAGCAGCTGTCTAATGGTCAACGGCCTGAACTGTTGATATGTGCAGAATGCGACAATGTGTGATGGAGAAACGTTTACAGGCGACAAGTGAGTGATTGCCAGTTATGTGAGAAGGAAGTCTGTGTGCTCTAGGAACATTCAGAGCTCTTCCTGCTTGCAAACACACAGCCCTGGATAATGATTGACAGGTTTTCTGATGTTATTTTAAATGCCAAGTAGAGGGTAATGCAACAGTTGATGTAGCGTAATCCACGGCTGCCTGGAAGGATCTTTGAATCAGCAACTAATCACTACCTGTAATACATCATCCACCCGCACAGCACCACAAATACTTGCAAGCACACCCACGCGCATGCCGCCGATGAATTCATCTTTTCCTGCATATTTTGAATCATCGCTTAATACGTTTTTTCCAACAGCAGCAACCAACAAGATACCCAAGGTCAATCACATTATCGGCCGGCTTTGAACTGCACAAGTGAATCATAACCAAATTGACATCTGGTTGAGATAGCCGCTGTTTCTTGCGTCACCGCGAGCAAGCCCAGTTCTTGCACAAAACGTCCACATTAATCTGTGACACTTCAAAGTGTTGGACAAGGTGTACATCACTAGACACTTGGCATGTGGTTGTGTTATCAGGCCTGCTCTGGCGGGGCAGAACCATCTGACTGCAGCTGGACACATATTTGTGGAGGGACTCTGTGTAAACACAACGTCTGTTGTAGATACAAAGTAGAACTGCTGTTGCCACTGTCATTAGCTGTTACTTAAGCATGACTGCTAACAGACATGGGAATTTAGAGAGCGTACTGCAGAAAGAATGTATGTCACTGCATCACAGCCTGAATACAGTGCAAATGAAACATTTAATGTTGCTCTAGTGGAGCATAAATAGTATTTCTTCAACCAATGATTGACCAACCTCTGAGACTGCATCCCAAGCCAATAAAGCATTTAATTTTGCTATAGTTAACAGTATGTATTATTTATGCAATCAACAACACAACACAGATATAGAGATATGAAAAGGCCAAATGAATGATGTTTATTGTGGGGATTAAGGGTAAGCCCACTTTCAAAGAATTGTAAAACAAAGAAATGTGGGCTCCACAACCCAACGCCAGGCTGACTACGCCCCATGCGAGCCTCCTGGACGTCGGGTTCAACAGAGCCCACATTTCACCACAAAGCAGTAGCAGTATTCCTAGAACAAATAAAAGAAACTATGGCATTACTATTGTCATAGAACACCCTTAAACCAAATAGCATAATGCCCTACATGCTATCACGCAGTCTATGAATACAACTACCTGCTTAAAAATACACTAGCTCTAAATGGAATAACTACAAAGGTGGGGTGTATTATTTCTTCAACCAATGATTCATCATTCCCGGAGACTGAAAACAAAACATGCCAACCTTCATTTGTACTGGCAAATGGTACTGAAGATATCTGACTTAACTGATTATCTGATATAATATATTAACTAACCATATCAGAAGCATCAAGCACGATGCAACCGTTTGAAACAAACTGAGGATAAATAAACACACCTACACAACCTGTGTTAGGTAGGTGTGCTTATCTATAAGATAACACTTTAGTATCACACAGGCTTCAACAAGAAAGGGGCTATCTAATGGTTGCTTATCTTACAGATTGTTTATATCTCTCTGTGTCATTGGATAGGGCGTGAATCACAGACACCACCCTCTCAGTGACATCACAACTGATTTTAAAATAACATCAGACTTACTTATTTGTTTGTCGTTTCAACAACAGTACAAATACAAATGTCAAAAGTGATCAATAGATTTGAGCAGCACCTGCAGTGGACCATGTTTTTTTACTGCTTTGTATATTTGCATACTTCATCATATGGAGATTGACAACACACCAATATTTTCCTACCATTAAATGATTAACTGCAGCACTTTTATAAGTTTAGTTATACTAGTATCCAACAGTGTCCCATTAAAATATATTCCATATGTAGGCTACTGAATTTCAAGTTATATTTTAAAGTTTTGAGGAGTGTCCATATATGTCTATGTAACAGTGGAACATCAGAGATCATCAGAACCTGGCAGCAGAGATTATCAGAACCTAGCAGCAGAGATCACCAGCATCTGACAGCAGAGATCATCAGAACCTGGCACCAGAGATCATTAGAACCGGGCAGCAGAGATCATCAGAACCTGGCAGCAGATATCATCAGAACCTGGCAGCAGAGATCATCAGAATCAGACAGCAGAGATCATCATAATCTAGCAGCAGAGATCATCAGAACCTGGCAGCAGAGATCATCAGAACTTGGCACCAGATATCATTAGGACCTAACAGCAGAGATCATCAGAACCAGACAGTAGAGATCATCAGAACCTAGCAGCAGAGATCATCCGAACCAGACAGCAGAGATCATCAGAACCTGGCAGCAGAGATCATCATAACCAGACAGCAGAGATCATCAGAACCTGGCAGCAGAGATCATCAGAACCTGGCAGCAGAGATCATCAGATCCTGGCAACAGAGATCATCAGAACCTAGCAGCAGAGATCAGCAGAACCCTAGCAGCAGAGATCAGCAGAAACTAGCTGCAGAGATTATCAGAACCTGGCAGTACAGCACGTCAGAAACTAGCAGCAGAGATCAGCAGAACCTGGCAGCAGAGACCATTGGAATCTAGCAGCAGAGATCATCAGAACCTAGCAGCAGAGATCATCAGAAACTAGCAGCAGAGATCATCAGAACCTGGCAGTAGAGATCATCAGAACCTAGCAGCAGAGATCACCAGAACCTAGCAGAAGAGATCATTAGAACTTCTCAATCTAACCGAAACCTTCCAATTGAACATCCACAAACTTTCAAAGATGTCTAAAAGGAGTTTTCTAAATGACCACTGACTCTTGGGGGTCCCTTAAAAAATATTCACCCCCGCAATCTTCTTTTTAGGCACTGTTATGGCTATTAGCGCCTATTTTTGTGAAGACTTGCTTGCTATCAAAGAGACCTGTAGTTATTTTACAAACTTAGGTTGAATGCACTTGCTGTAAGTCGTTCTGGATAAGAGAGTCTGTTAAATGACTAAATTGTCTAAACCATTGTTACTGGAGTAATGTGCTTGCAGACACAGTACTCTGTAATTCTGAGAAGTAAAATGCCAAGGTAAAATGTGCCTCAACTAGACACTCATTTGTGGCATTACTGCAGACACCCAACAGATGGCGCCCTTAACCACAAACACGCTTTCATCAATAATATGAGTGGAATGATTTAAGATGTTTTTAACAAAGATTATCTTAATGACAATAGAGTGATCTGAATGAATCATCTAAACTACCAACAGAATGATGTCGAGTGCTGCGAAAACCATCAAGTTCTTGCTGCAAGATCGATCGAGTTCTGTGAAAACTGTCAAGTTCTCTGAAAACCGTTGAGTTCTTGTTGCAAGATCGATCAAATTCTGCGAAAACCATCGAGTTCTGCGAAAACTGTCGAGTTCTAGCACAGACGAACCAGAGTAGCCTCACATGCAGCAACAGGTGCAACAGCGGAAGGTAATTACATCGGTTCAACGATAAAATATGGGACCCCAGCTTACATTTTTCTTTTCATGGGAAGTCTCTCGTGCATTATGGGGGTCCTGGACCCCCCAGACCCCCCTCATTTTGAACACTGTTTAAAGGGAATTGCAATAGCAGGTATGATACAACAAAAACTAGTCTAATATCACTAAAATGAATATATCACTGCATGAGAAAACCAGCTTAAGTCGGAAAAAATCACAAATTAAGATTTCATTATTTCTGAAAGTGTATTAACATGTATAATACACATAAAACAGAAATGAATTAATTGAAACGGTTTTGATTTTACGTCAATTTGAACTTCCTCTTTGGTAGGAAATAAACCAAACTGATGCTACGGAAAATGCTGATATCTCAGTTTGTGATTTGTTAACACCTATGGCTACATCAAGATTTGAATTTAAGATACTAATTACCAGTTCCAGATGCTAAATTTCAGGAGGCTAAATCTGACTACAGGTATTTAGAACAGTTAAGTGTAATTCCAGAAATGGTAGCTAAGAAAATAAAGGCAATGAAGGATAATAAATCACCGGGAGTGGATGGAATTCCTCCAAAACTACTAATGGAAAGACTAGAAGAAATCAGTATATAACTTGCAAGAGTGTTCAACTTGTCATTAAAAGAGGGAGTTGTTTCTTTTGAATGGAAACAAGCAAACATCATACCATTATTTAAAAAGGGTTCGAAAAATAAGTCAGAGAATTATAGACCAGTGAGTTTAACGTCAGTGATTTGTAAATTATTAGAAAGGTTAATTAAAGACCATATGGTGGATTTCCTTGTTAGGCATAAATTATTAAATTCATCTCAACATGGATTCCTTAAAGCGAGGTCATGCTTAACAAATATGTTATGTTTTTTGGAAGAAATCACTAAGTGGACAGACAAGGGATCGCCAGAAAATATTATCTACTTAGATGTTCAGAAAGCTTTTGACAAAGTGCCACATCAAAGATTACTACTTAAATTGAAAGCCCATGGTATCAGGGATGGCATAATTAACTGGATAGAGCAATGGCTGACTGACAGAAGACAACGTGTTGTAGTAGAAGGAAACTGGAAATCAGTTTTGAGTGGGGTACCAAAAGGATCATTAAGATCTTTATTATTCTTAATATATATCAATGATTTGGACGACAATATAACAAGCAACATACTGAAAATTGCAGATGACACAAACACTTTTAGAAAGGCATTTGTTTATCACCGATGGCGATAAACAACATTTATAAAACAAAAAAGCAATAGTTAGATCTCATTTGGAATACTGTATACAAGCGTGGAGACCATATCATAAGAAGGATATAGATACGCTTAAATGCATACAGAGGAAAGTGACTAAAATTATTTCAGAACTGAGAGACCTTAGTTATGAAGAATGCCTGAAAGAATGTGGTTTAACAACTCTAGAGACTTGAAGGTTAAGAGGAGATTAGACTGAAGTTTTTAAGATATTGAATGGGTATGAAAATATTGACAGAATTATGCTTTTCTCACTCAAGAAAGATAGTAGAACTAGAGGACATGAGTTAAAATGAGTAAAGGATCAGTGTAGATTGGATACTAGGATGTACTCATTCGCACAATAAATGAATGGGACAAATTGTCTACTGATTGTGTAACCGCTAGCAGTAACTGCTAGCTAGCCTTTGGCTTGGATGGCAAATCTTATTAAATCTTGTAATTCCTAACTGTCAACCAGCAGGAAATAAGTATCCCATTGTTCATAAGTCATAAAAGTTCCAAATCATCTTTGCTGTCTTCTTGCTCTGAAGCTTTTCTTTCTGTAACTTTAGTCATTCTTTTGTCTCTTGTTCTTTCATCTTGTCTCTCACGTGGTCTTTGTACCTGGCAGCAGAACTTCTCAGATTTCTGCACAGTGTAGTCTCAACTTTCTCATGTAGATAATCTGCCCTAGTGAACTTCTCGATGGCAGTTTTCTGTTCAGCCTGCAATCCATACTTCACAGTTTGAATTGTACTTTAGGTCTCGACATTCATTCTGCAGGACTTGGGATCGAAGACATCACCCATTGTGTTGAAACTTCCTTCCACCCGAGGGCCATGGAAACATGACAACATGGCAAAGGAAATCTTGCGTAAGGCTGGACATTTTCCTGTCTCAGAAGCTTTCGTCCACCAGTGATCTACCCTCAAAGGAGTTCCATCTGCAGCACTAAATGGTGGAAGAATGTCAACAGTCTACCTGTGTACCTCTTGCAAGAACGAGACTGTCTCCACATCACTTAAGACATTGGTCACCAGTTTCAATAGCTGCTTCAATGTGAGACTGTGGCCTCTACTTTCAGGGTCAAGGGCAGATGCTGCTTGAAGAACACTGTTTGCAAGTGGCAGTTTTTTTCTGCATGTTTTTTCCGTGAGAAATGTAGACTGACGTCACTTTGTCTCAAAACTCCTTCACCAGATTGTCATCTCAATGGCATCTCTCCACAATCTTTGCCACACCATTGCCACAGAACATATTCTTCTGAGGAAAAAAGTTGCTAGAGTCTTGTGTAATGTTTAGTTTCTTCAGCTTCTTAGGCGATTTTCCCACGATATACCGAGGCTTCACATAGCAATCCAAAAAATCCCTGAAGAAACTGAATTGATGATCGTGAAGCTTGTGGGTCATTGGTTCTGTGCACTCGAAAGTTTCTGAAGAGGCAACATGGCACAGTAGAAATGTGCTATGAGAAGTGTTTTCTTCTTCTCTTAGAGGACACGGCCTATTATTTTCACCTTTCTAGTATTGTCATCATCTGTCATCTTCTTCTGGGCTCACTTTCCGTGCCTTGTATATGGCAACCACATTTGCCAAGTAGATAGGTTTGTCTTTCACTAGCAGATTCGAATAAAAGAAACTATGACTGCAACCATCATTCGCAGGGTGCATCATAGCATGACAACCACCTATGGCTCAAAAATCTCTCTGTCGTGGTAAATTTAATTGAAAGCAGTTGGCACACTTCTTCAAGATATTGCTTCAAATCTGTCGACCATTTAAAATGGTTGGCCAAGTTGGCGAAGAGTGCTTCAATGAAGTTGTCAAATGGAGCACTTATCTTCTTGGAAGAATTGTGTATGTCGTGGCACACATCACTGTCTACATCAAGGAGATGACTGGCTTTGTCATGTCGTATTCTAGTCTCTAAGCCTGACTTGAAGCCACACAACACAGGAGTTCATCAAGCTGCTGCAGGTTTCTTCAAGGAATGCCATGTTTGTTGAACAAACGTGTAAACTCTAGGTACAATGCAATGACATGCATGAGAGTAACGGATGCGAAGTGTTCCACAACCACCTGTTTTCTCTCACGACACCAGTAGCTGACAAGAAGGGCAAATATTCGTGAAAAGGATAACAGCCTCATGTTTTGAACTGTACGATTGTGAATGGTCTCTGCCAGTCCATAGTTCATTTTGTAGGATGCAGAGGTGCGGTCAATTGATAGGGCAACTAATGCTTTCCTATCCTTTTCCAAAGCTGTATGCACCAAAAAAGCGCATTCGGTTGATCAAACAGATCCATCGAACAGGCTTGACATACAAATAACGAAGCATTTGTATGGTATCATCCTATTGGACTACTCAATCCGTTCACCCAATCAACGGCTTTGACATAGCAAGATTCAGGAACAGTCTGAGGTTAATTCAACTAGCCAGCCCAAGTTGTACAACTAAACACGGCGGCGGAGTTTTTATTTATTGCCGCCAACACAATTTCCACAGATTGACTTCTATCCCATACATAAAAAAATCACAACGGATTTGCACTGATCTCAAAAATTTTATATTTGACAAATAAAAACACGGAATTCCGTGTCACCGCAGAAAATTCTCATCCCTTTCTTAGGTCTGTGGACACTACACAGTATGTTCTTGTCACTACATCAAATCAGTGCAAAATCAACATATTTTGACAGCATGCTCTTCTTCGAATGTGGGCTTTCTTCATCAAAGCAACTGACAGCATTGCTAATCCATACCGTCTTTCATAATATTTTGTATTCTATATATATATATATATATATATAGAATATAGCCAAGCAAGAAAATGGCTTTGGGATAAGACAACTGCAACTTTAGAATAAAGTATCATCAAGTAATTAAAGCAATTTTAACTATTATAAAAGACAGGCAATGAGAGGGCACATTGGTTAGTCTAAGTTTTCTTAAGGGACAAAATATGGCTTACCATATTACACGCGTAGTCATAACTTATTATTTTGCATTCTTACGTGTACAGAAAATGAGTAAACATTGACTCATAAATGAACACATTGCATGACTATGAGACGTTATAGTCACATGACTATGAGATGTTATAGTCACATGACTATGAGACGTTATAGTCACATGACTGTGGTTGAAAATGAAATGGATATCTTGAGTACTCTGGGTTTGATCACAGTCAAAATACACATTTTACAAACATAATATTTGTTATGCATGACATACAACTATTATTCAAAGACCTTAAGCACACCTAAAGCAGGACTGCATTGGGAAGCAGTTTGACAATATTTAATCAAATTATCCAAGGTCGTTGCAAGGTTTCTTTGCGCAAACTGCTGTTGCCATGAATGGATGGCGTGACTCACCTAGTGGAAAGTATTTCTGTGTGGAACTGTAGAGTTGGCCGAGAGCCACTACCTTGTCTGATAACACCTTGATCCGTGTACGGGGGCTCTGATTAGCTGTCACCTCCAGTTCTAAACAGACAGGTAGTGGCATCTGATGAATAGGTAGGTACTACTGTGAACATATGAATGGTTTGGTGGCTCCACCTACTAAACATGTTCGTACTAAACAGTGCAAAATTGCTACTTGATGCCAGCTTTATAAGTTGGCGATTTTTATTGGAAATCAATCAACGTTAATTAATATTCATAAGATATTACTATAGCTATTACTAACTTCAGAATAACAATCAGTAACTATATTAATTTAGTGTACACACACAATCAAAAGATTAAATAGATGTATCGATTACCAGCATCATAAACAATATAAGTTACAGTATTTCATCATGTGTACATGTATATCTTTCACCATTACTATGGGCTGTGTCTATCATACAATAGTGGCTTCGTCGTGGTGTGAGATGACCCACCCGTATCAACAATGTCCTGCCAGAGAGACTCGACTAGCGTGGGGTCGTGGTGACCAGCGCAGTGAATGATGGACAGCTTACACTCGGACAGGCCAAAGTGGTCAGCAAAGTCACTGTACAACTGAAAACAGTTAACACAGTGGTCAGTCAATGTCACAACTAGTTTATTAATAAGATGGACACAGACCAAGAATCTATCCGCATGAACATAATGAGCCTCTTTAATACGCCAAACAGATTCCACTAGACTAGCTCAGATTCAGAAATCAGATATGAATAACCACTTACAAATCTCACACGATAGTTCAGTGTGAATGACTTCAAGTGTATTATTATTATATAGTACAGCAGCAGACCTGCATTGTACAAAACATTATCAGGTACCACACAGACTACAGACTACTGGAACTGTGATGTTACAATGGGAAGATGTGCAGTGTATTAATTATCATTAATATTTGGTCTCCCTGGTGCCTCTGAGACTATGAAGATCCACTCACCGAGGTGATGTTGACCAGCTCAGCATTGAGTTGGGTGAGAGCCTCGCTCAATTCAGGTCTATTTGGCTGCTGTTTGGACAACAACTCAAAGATCTGCAACTGGATGGCTGCCACCTACAACATCGAACAAAGATCTGCAACTAGATGGCTGCCACCTACAACATCAATGAAAGATCTGCAACTGGAGGGCTGCCACCTACAACATCAAAGAAAGATCTGCAACTGGATGACTGCCACCTACAACATCAAACAAAGATCTACAACTGGATGACTGCCACCTACAACATCAAACAAAGATCTACAATTGGATGACTGCCACCTACAACATCAAACAAAGATCTACAACTGGATGACTGCCACCTACAACATCAAACAAAGATCTACAACTGGATGACTGCCACCTACAACATCAAACAAAGATCTACAACTGGATGACTGCCACCTACAACATCAAACAAAGATCTACAACTGGATGACTGCCACCTACAACATCAAACAAAGATCTACAACTGGATGGCTGCCACATACATCTAAAATAATTGTGTAACCATTTCACATTTGAAAAGAATGTTTGATGAAGTATATTTCTAAAATAATACATGCCATTCCAATTTACTACAAATCAATGTTACGAGTAAAATCAATGTGATGTAATAAGTTCATGATTTCCTACTAGACCTACCTCCATTTTCTCTTCAAGTTCATGAAGAAATTCGCCTTCAACTGCAGAAGTTGTGCGTAACGTTGAACTTTTGGCACACATGGCAGCCCGAGAGAGGTACTCAATGCGCTGTCCAAGGTTAACATCCGTGCTACAAGGGCATCAGTCAATTTCATTACAGAAAGGTTTGTAAGACGATTTTACCAAATAAGATATTTTCTATAAACCCAGAAAATGTAATAAAAGAAGTGTTAAAAAGGAGTCCTGATTCAAAGTTTAACAAACAAATTATCATTTACCGATTTCCAACACTGCATGAATCCTCCATAAACTTAACCAGCCTCAATATAGTATTCACATCCCTGAGACTATGAACAGAGACATCACGTCTACAATTCATGTGTGCTGCTTATTTGATAAAAAGCTAAAACTGTTAGTTGCATCAAGACAAGACAAAGGTTTATGTCGCTAACATGAAAGCCACTTTTATGGTTAACATGTTTCATTCTAGCTACATCTACAGTTTGTAGTGGTTATGCAGTCTCGTGATTTAAGAGTCACATATTTTTGTGGTATCCACTAGGAACTGGTGTTAACAATAATCAGTTGTGCCAACTTAGAGACAATGTTTTATAAGCCATCCAGTTTTGTTTCTCGACTACATACCTGCATCTCGTAGTCAATAAGTTACACTTGTCGTTACTACATACCTGCATCTCTTAGACAATATAATACACCTGTCATGACCACGTACCTGCACCTGGTAGACAATATGTTACCTATCGTGACCACATACCTGCACCTCGTAGACAATATGTTACACTTGCGTCTCTTAGACAATATAATTATTACACCTGTCGTGACCACATACCAGCATCTCTTAGACAATATATTACACCTACAATGACTACGTACCTGCGCCTCTCAGCCAACTTGGCGAGGATGCGGGCTGCAGCCGAGTAGTTCTTGGTTTTCTCGTAGTAGCGCCACAGTAGGTCAAGCATGGCGAGGTTGTCAGGGTGCAGCGATGCAGCACGTTTCAGGTAGTCCTCCAGGTGGGGCGACTGGATCTAACACACACACACACACAATGCCCTTCACATCACAACCCAAGGATTCGGTGCTAAATCAGCTCAGATACAGTCTAATATGGATTATACTGGCCTCTCATCAAACAAAGTTGCTAAACCAAATTTATGTTGTGTAAGTTTGGAAATATTTTTAAATTGAAGTTCTGATTGTGCTAAATTATATTTATAGCTCCCCTTCATAATAGACAAGAGTTTACCATGAACTTTTTGTTATTCAAAAAGTTGCCAAGAAATAATTTTAGCCCAATGGGACATATCACAAACTAAATCAACACAATGCCGAATGCAGCAATACTGTTTTAAGTGAACAACCTCCAGTAATTTCTCCGAGAGACTCTTATTGATGAGCCAATCATAGAGGGCCACGTGGAAGAGTTCGTCATCGGACTTCAATGACAACCGGAATACTTCCTCCGTCTGCAACAGACACAATAAGACACACAAATAATTCATTTGCATCATGACACATACAGATTCCAATTTCCCATAAAACAACACAAGACTCAACAAAGCGTAAGTTTTTAAATATAATTTTCCTCAGAGCTGTTCAGCGTCTTGAAATTCATCCTAGCACAGGATGAAAGTAGTTTTCATATTTGTCAGAACACATTTTTAAAAAGGAACCATTCTTCAAAACTTTTTTGCGTCATTCTGCTGCAAATCAAATCTTTTGACAGCAAGTTGAGATTAAAGTTGATGGGGATCATAGTATAGTTTGGTCATCACAAAATGTATAATAATAAGTATATTTCTGACACAGAATATACTTAATGTTGGCGACTCTGTAGAAGTACCTACATGTTTCTCTGCCTCCATGTTGGCTAGTCTGTTGGGGTCGTCGGTCACTTGGGGCGGACCAGGCAGCTTGGGCACACTGGGGGCTTGGTGAGGCTGGCTGGCAGACAGAAGGTAGTTGAGAGTCTCTGTGATACACTTGTAGCAGTCCATTCTGCAATGTTAAGAAACATGTTTCTCATGTTCGTCATGCTGTTCCAACAGTTTATACAAGAATAAAGTATAGTCAGCAAATTCTTCTGAAAATGCAAACAAGACAGAAACAAGGCCTTTTGATGTTAGATCTTCACAGTTTGTCACATCTTTAATGGAGCTTGTTACAATAGATGGCAATCTTGTTAAATCTTGTATTTACTTCAAAAGAAGGTTTATTCTAACACCAACTCGACTTCTGTGGGAAGCATTCAGCCATGCTGAAATTACTGGAACGAGAGCGAGAGGGGAGATCGCAAGTCGCAAAAGCTCATCCAATCACTTGTCCATCAACCGGCACTGAAGTGAGTTATTGATATGATTCATTGCAAAGAATCCAGATTCACATGACCATGTGCTACCAAAAAGTACCAGGAACTGTTGCACAGCCTCGCATAATGCGGACCGGCACTTTTGTCGTCCAGAAAAGCACAAGGTAATCTTTTGCAGCGAAAAACTGTTCTTTCAAGCCTGGCACAATTTTTAAATTGAAGAAATCCTCCTGCAAGACAGCTTTGTCAACTCCAAATGTCTGTGGCAACTTGTGACACACGTCAGGTTAGGAGGTAAATGGACTGACAAAAAAGCAACAAACATCATCGATAGATATAAAGTCGATGAGTCGCTCATTGAAGGCTGTCTGCAGACAGTCCAACAAACCGTCAAGCACCTGCTTGGTGTCTTATGTGCGCGCCTTGTTTTCACCGCAGACTTCTCTCTTGAACCGGAAATGCAGAAAGTTGCCACTCTCTGCATGAACTTTGAAAACTTGATGTCAAACTCCTTTACTGCTTCATACAGATTACACAGCAGCTTCTGTCGTCCCTGCAGCAACATGTTCAGCTTGTTTGGGTGTCCAAAAATGTCTGCCATGACGCAGAGCCGAATCTGAAACCGAGTGTCCAGCTTAGCGACAGGACAATCGATTTCTTCAAGAAAGTTGATGATGTGAGGAAGCAGTGCCACAAATCTCTCTAGAACTGCTCCACGGCTCAGCCAACGAACACTGTTGTAAAACAGAACATCGCCATATTTTGTGTCAAACGTGGCCAGGTGATTGTGAAATCTTTGGTGGTTCGGAGAACGGGCGTGAATGAGATTCATGATTTCAACAACAATTTGCATCGTTTCTTGCAGGCTGCAGCCTCCTTTTGCACACAGAGCTTGCTCATGAATAATGCAGTGATAAGAAAGCGGGTTCAGCTTTCTGATTTGCTGATGGAACATCGTAACGAGTCCAGCTCGACGACCAAGCATACTTGGGGCACTATCCATGCAAATTGAAATGAGGTTGTCCCATGTCAACTCGTTCTCTTGACCGAATTTCAGTAATACATTACAAATGTCCGCAGCTGGTATTGTGCCTTACAATGGAATAAGGCACAGGACATCTTCCAAATCGCTGCAATATCACTTCTGTCTGTGCTCTCGTCAAGTGCAATCGACCAAGCAGGGCAGGCTCGCAGCTTACTAAACGGTTGCTTGTAGATGTCACCACTCAGGTCCTCATAGCGACGAGCAGACGTATATGCTGAAAGCAGCAGTTTACTAATATGTTCGACAATTTTCTCTTTGTTCAGAAAATCCGCAAACATAACTTCGGCACCAGCCAGGAAAGCCTTTTTGAACACTTCGGCATGAGCAAACGGCACCTGGTGTTGAACAATGGAATGACAGATGCAACAGCTAGCTTTGTTGAGATGACTTGCACTTTGAGCAAAAACCGACACTCTCTTCACATCGCCCACGCATGCACCAAAGCGTTTCTTGAACTCCTTCAGCCGCTGACCTTTCGTCGGATAAGCACTGTCAAAATCCTTCTTATGTTTCGAGTCATAATGCCATTTCACATTTTACCTCTTCATCTCAGTGACACGACTTTTTGATCGTGTTCACGATAGCAAAAAAAAGAACTCATGCTCCCAGTAGTCATCGAACAATCGTTTGCCAGAAGTATCAATTCAACGTTTCTTTTCAGCAGATATCATAGTTTTAGGGATCGCAACAAAACATGATTCACAGTGTAATTATTGTAATACAACAATATAGTCAATGTTGATGTTACAAGGGCTAGAACAGTTGAAACAGCTACGCCGCTACAGTTGTCGGAGTCGAAACAGCAGTGCCGATTTTAATGTAACATAAATGTTGGGCGCATTTCATTGATCTGCACTTGATCGACTGGTGGCGTTCTGCAATTAAATGATTATTACTAATGTCATTGCTGGTATCTCTATTTGACAAGCAAAGTTATTCTAATTTCAGTAAACTAATGATTAGAGAATCCATGCATGCTCCTGGAAGAAACTTTGGGTAATACACCGATGCCATCAGCAATTTATAAATCGAATAATGCATGCCTTCGATACAAAAAAATCAAGGCTAACTAATACAAAATGCATAACAATCAACTATCTATGCAGCGGAGTCGGACAATTCTGGAGAATTAATTAAACGCGCACAACATATCTATCAATATGCGTTTCCTATGATAGTAACTGCTCCAGCAGGAAAATGGGTTGATGATGCAACTCCACATTAATTTCATTTTATCTAGACTCTAGATTTTACAGTAGACATGAAATCAACAAATAAAAATTAAAATTCCCAATTTGTTTTTTCAATATTTCCTACTTTTGGAGAGGGTCTTGCAGGCCAACTGAAAACTGTCCGTCTCACAAAGAGACATCACTGTAAGCCCACCTATTGCTGTAGTTCTACATCTAACACACACAGAGACATCACTGTAAGCCCCACCTATTGCTGTAGTTCTACATCTAACACACACAGAGACATCACTGTAAGCCCCACCTATTGCTGTAGTTCTACATCTGGCAGACAAAGAGACATAACTCTAAGCCCACCTATTGCTGTAGTTCTACATCTAACACAAAGAGACATCACTGTAAGCCCACCTATTGCTGTAGTTCTACATCTGGCAGACAAAGAGACATAACTCTAAGCCCCACCTATTGCTGTAGTTCTACATCTAACACAAAGAGACATCACTGTAAGCCCACCTATTGCTGTAGTTCTACATCTGGCAGACAAAGAGACATAACTCTAAGCCCCACCTATTGCTGTAGTTCTACATCTAACACACAAAGAGACATCACTGTAAGCCCACCTATTGCTGCAGTTCTACATCTGGCAGACAAAGAGACATAACTCTAAGCCCACCTATTGCTGTAGTTCTACATCTAACACACAGAGACATCACTGTAAGCCCACCTATTGCTGCAGTTCTACATCTGGCAGACAAAGAGACATAACTCTAAGCCCACCTATTGCTGTAGTTCTACATCTAACACACAGAGACATCACTGTAAGCCCCACCTATTGCTGTAGTTCTACATCTAACACAAAGAGACATCACTGTAAGCCCACCTATTGCTGTAGTTCTACATCTGGCAGACAAAGAGACATAACTCTAAGCCCCACCTATTGCTGTAGTTCTACATCTAACACAAAGAGACATCACTGTAAGCCCACCTATTGCTGTAGTTCTACATCTGGCAGACAAAGAGACATAACTCTAAGCCCCACCTATTGCTGTAGTTCTACATCTAACACAAAGAGACATCACTGTAAGCCCACCTATTGCTGTAGTTCTACATCTGGCAGACAAAGAGACATAACTCTAAGCCCCACCTATTGCTGTAGTTCTACATCTAACACACAAAGAGACATCACTGTAAGCCCACCTATTGCTGCAGTTCTACATCTGGCAGACAAAGAGACATAACTCTAAGCCCACCTATTGCTGTAGTTCTACATCTAACACAAAGAGACATTACTATAAGCCCACCTATTGCTGTAGTTCTACATCTAACACACAAAGAGACATCAATGTAAGCCCACCTATTGCTGTAGTTCTACATCTAACACACAGAGACATCACTGTAAGCCCACCTATTGGTGTAGTTATACATCTAACACACAAAGAGACATCACTGTAAGCCCCACCTATTGCTGTAGTTCTACATCTAACACAAAGAGACATCACTGTAAGCCCCACCTATTGCTGTAGTTCTACATCTAACACAAAGAGACATCACTGTAAGCCCCACCTATTGCTGTAGTTCTACATCTAACACAAAGAGACATCACTGTAAGCCCACCTATTGCTGTAGTTCTACATCTAACACAAAGAGACATCACTGTAAGCCCACCTATTGCTGTAGTTCTACATCTAACACAAAGAGACATCACTGTAAGCCCACCTATTGCTGTAGTTCTACATCTAACACACACAGAGACATCACTGTAAGCCCCACCTATTGCTGTAGTTCTACATCTGGCAGACAAAGAGACATAACTCTAAGCCCCACCTATTGCTGTAGTTCTACATCTAACACAAAGAGACATCACTGTAAGCCCACCTATTGCTGTAGTTCTACATCTAACACACAGAGACATCACTGTAAGCCCCACCTATTGCTGTAGTTCTACATCTAACACAAAGATACATCACTGTAAGCCCCACCTATTGCTGTAGTTCTACATCTAACACAAAGAGACATCACTGTAAGCCCACCTATTGCTGTAGTTCTACATCTAACACAAAGAGACATCACTGTAAGCCCCACCTATTGCTGTAGTTCTACATCTAACACAAAGAGACATCACTGTAAGCCCACCTATTGCTGTAGGCGATCATGCCCTGGGAGTCAGAAGGAGGCTCCCCATTCTTATAGAAGTGCAGGCCCCAGCATTGAGGGTCTCTCTTTTTCGACGCAGTCAGTGTCAGGTCCACAATGCCAGAGTAGAACCCGACGGCTGCAAACTGGTTGCACACTGTGGGCAAGTCCAGCTCTGCTGCAACGTCCTTGAACAACTAGAACACAGAGCCACAACATTAAACACGCACGACACTGGATTCTACATGAAACAGATTTAAAATAAAACTTGATTATAAATCGTTTAAAATGTACAATATATGGTAATTTTTATTGTAAGATCATGTTCTATTATATAAACTATATATATTCTAACATCATGACTGCCCAAAAGTGTTTTGATAAACCACAATTTGTTAAATATAATTTGATTGTTACCTGTTTAATTTGACTGTTACCTGTGTTTAATTTGACTGTTACCTGTTTAACTTGACTGTTACAAGTTTAATTCGACTGTTACCTATTTAATTTGATTGTTTTCAAATATCATGTTCACATTGCACGCTGAATGGCAAGGTCAACAGGCAAGGTCAATCAAACTTTCTACCAAGTTAAGGTAAACTACTCTACTGCCTCTTGATTCACCTACTTAACCTATGACCACCGGCTATCAGACTGACCTGTAGAGCTTCTTGTAGAGCCTTGTTGCGGTCAGCGGGCTGCTGGGCAGTCCGAGCGATCTGCATCTTCTCATTGCCCTGCAAGTAGCAATGCCCACCTCTAGACTCAGGGAGAAACACCCTCAACAATGCTGGGCACTTGGAACACTCGCCACCTAGAGTTCTCAACAGGTAGGCAACTTAAACACAGCTCAAATTTAAGTTATTTAAACAAGATGCTATTGCTCTTGTATGGTTGAAACAATCGTTTCTTCAGACAGAATAATGGGTGCCTATTTGCATGTTGGTTTAGATGTGACGAGCATTGATAATACATCTACCTGAATACTTATAAACTAGATCTGTAATTTAATTTCTAACAGGTTTCTGTGCAAGGCGTGCACGGCATCCTTTCTCGAAAGACAGTAACTAATTTATTTACTCCTAAACAAAGACAATACTAGGAGAACATATGTATCATTCAAACCATTTCTCATTTGACACATACCTAAACAGAGTTTCCTGAGACAAGACTTAAAATATCATGACTGTTTACAAAGCCCAAATACGATGCACACCGATTCACTGACACAAGCTGTGATAGTGTATATGACAGCACAGTGGGTTCTCTCACTGGAGACATAGGTTCTAAACTTACTAGACCAATTCCTCCTCATGTTGATTTAGATGTAACATATTGTATGGATTTTGTGTTGAATACTCTGTTTTGTTGTATTTGGGACGAATAAATGTTTCCTGTTTCCTGTTTCCTTCAATCCTCATCACTCTGCTGTATGAGAAATTGACTGTACGTGTAGTTGACTGTACGGGTAGTTGACTGTACGGGTAGTTGACTGTACAGGTAGTTGACTGTACAGGTAGTTGACTGTATGGGTAGTTGACTGTATGAGTAGTTGACTGTATGAGTAGTTGACTGTATGGGTAGTTGACTGTACGAGTAGTTGACTGTACGGGTAGTTGACTGTACGGGTAGTTGACTGTACGGGTAGTTGACTGTACGGGTA
The DNA here is from genome assembly GCA_033239005.1 of Lamellibrachia satsuma. Classification (NCBI taxonomy): domain Eukaryota; kingdom Metazoa; phylum Annelida; class Polychaeta; order Sabellida; family Siboglinidae; genus Lamellibrachia; species Lamellibrachia satsuma. The sequence goes on from BSQZ01000015.1 coordinate 1,466,421, forward strand.
GTTGACTGTATGAGTAGTTGACTGTATGAGTAGTTGATTGTATGAGTAGTTGACTGTATGGGTAGTTGACTGTATGAGTAGTTGACTGTATGAGTAGTTGACTGTAGGGTAGTTGACTGTACGAGTAGTTGACTGTACGGGTAGTTGACTGTACGGGTAGTTGACTGTACGGGTAGTTGACTGTACGAGTAGTTGACTGTATGAGTAGTTGACTGTATGAGTAGTTGATTGTATGAGTAGTTGACTGTATGGGTAGTTGACTGTATGAGTAGTTGACTGTATGAGTAGTTGACTGTATGGGTAGTTGACAGTATGGGTAATTGACTGTATGGGTAGTTGACTGTATGGGTAGTTGACTGTATGGGTAGTTGACTGTATGAGTAGTTGACTGTACGAGTAGTTGACTGTACGAGTAGTTGACTGTACGAGTAGTTGACTGTACGAGTAGTTGACTGTATGAGTAGTTGACTGTATGGGGTTACCTGTGTTACATTGGTATTGCATCAAGAAAATTATAAATTCTCATCTTCTCGTTCCAAGGACACTGTTATTGAATCTTTATTACACGAGCCTGAATGGCGTGAGAAAGAACTTAACTTTATGGCGTGAGAAAGAACTTAACTTTATTACATGAGCCTGGATGGTGTGAGAAAGAACTTAACTTTATTACACGAGCCTGAATGGCGTGAGAAAGAACTTATTACACGAGACTGAATGGCGTGAGAAAGAACTTAACTTTATTACACGAGCCTGAATGGCGTGAGAAAGAACTTATTACACGAGCCTGAATGGCGTGAGAAAGAACTTATTACACGAGCCTGAATGGCGTGAGAAAGAACTTAACTTTATCAAGCTGTGGGATGTGAAAGTATTTAACTTCAATGAACCAGCTGTGAACAGCAGTGCAGTATACCTTGGAGCAGACTGCATCCTCTGGGCTGTAGAGAGTTGGGCAGACTTCTCGTAGTCGTCGACTGATGGCGTCCGTTGCAGCATTGTCATCCAGGTACATGTTTATGAGACTGTGTATGAGCACGCGACTGACCTGTGGCAGGGACACGACACAAGTCAGACAATGTCACATGTGATGGACTCTCATTGTCATTTACAACTAAGCGGACAGATATTTCAACAAAATATGTTAAATTGATGTAATAGTATCACATCTCTCTATCTAGAGACCATTGCGGAATATGCAAGAGTAATTTTGTGTACACTTGTTGCTTTGTATAATAAAACATTACACAAATAAAAAAAATTATCATAGTCTATAGTTGAGCATAACCTAACTCTACAAGAAAACATTGCAGTTGTTTAAAAAAAATTTAATAAAGAGGGGTCTATTCAAAATAAGACCGCCGCATACCTCCCGACCCATGATGACAAAGTTGCGGAATGTCATCCCTCGCAACGTGTTCTGCTGATCCTATGAGGGTGAGAAACAAAGATGATGCATTAATGATGAATATTTTAGATAAAAAATAATAAACCGCTTTAAATAAAAAAATAGATATTATTTCACATGCGCAACAGCACCCTTGTCTTATAACCATCTCAGAAACGTGACTAATTTTCCTAGTTCCAAAGATGTTGATATTAATATTAAACATATGCCAACCACGTTGAGTGCCGCACAGATGACGTGGAACTGGTGGTCACAGAGAATCTTCCACAGGGCCACAGCCTCACACATGCGGGCGACCAGGATTTGTAGTTGCTTCAGAGAATGACTCTCCTGGTTCTCAGCCTCCGCTACAAAAAACGCAGACATCTCAACCAGGACGCACCACTTATCACTGCTTAATTGTGTGAATCTGTGATTAACATTGCGCAATAAACTGACTGAAACAGTCCAGAAAATGGAACAGTGATGGTGAAACTGGATGATCGTTCACAACACAAAAAAATTTTTTATTACTAAACTAATATAATTATACTAATCTTATTATAATCAACCTTGAGACTGAGTATGTTTGTTTGTATGTTACGCTACTCCTCATACACGCTTTGCATCTCGGGCACCAAACTTTCAGAGGTTCATCCACGACTGGTCATCTCAGGATAATTTTAAAAAATCCACACTGCTATTACCCTTTCTAAGAACAATCGAATTACCCTTTACAGTTATCACGTACAACTGTCCATAAGACTATACAAACTTTTGCCAACAAAATGCATCTTTTCTTTGTCTAAAGCTATGTCAGACAAGGCAAGGCGTCACTACACATTACTATTACTGTCAGTGTTACGTCACAAATTCAAGAAGCCATCAAGATATTGACTGGCAGCACCAAGTACCAAGGCACCGATGGATACTTCCTTGATAATGTTGTGTATCCTTTTTACAGTCATGTACGAACTGCCAAGTTATACCATCCAGAGGATGGGCATTTTTGCTAGTTATACAAATGTCCTATCCACACCGGTGATATTGATTAACAGTTCATTTGAGAACAAAACTGAAAGTACACCTTACTCTACTGCTTCCTCTTTACACATCTGTAGTGATATGGGAACATTAGACAAACATCTAATTGTTGAAACAATAAACCATTATAATGAGTCGTTATTTTTTCTAAGACAACAAGTTCACAACAGGTTACCCATTTATCCCAATGTAGGGAATCATTTACTCCCTGTGAAGGATGTAGGGAATCATTTACTCCCTGTGAAGGATGTAGGGAATCATTTACTCCCTGTGAAGGGTGTAGGGAATCATTTGCTCCCTATAAAGGCTGTAGGGAATCATTTACTCTGTGAAAGATGTAGGGAATCATTTACTCCCTGAGAAGGGTGTAGAGAATCATTTACTCCCTGTGAAGGGTGTAGGGAATCATTTACTCCGTGAAAGATGTAGGGAATCATTTACTCCTTGAGAAGGGTGTAGAGAATCATTTACTCCCTGTGAAGGGTGTAGGGAATCATTTACTCCCTGTGAAGGATGTAGGGAATCAGTTACTCCCTGTGAAGGGTGTAGGGAATCATTTACTCCCTGTGAAGGGTGTAGGGAATCATATACTCCCTGTGAAGGGTGTAGGGAATCATATTCTCCCTATTACGGGTGTAGGGAATCATTTACTCCCTGTGAAGGGTGTAGGGAATCATTTACTCCCTGTGAAGGGTGTAGGGAATCATTTACTCCATATGAAGGCTGTAGGGAATCATTTACTCCATATGAAGGGTGTAGAGAATCATTTACTCCCTGTGAAGGGTGCAGGGAATCATTTACTCCCTGTGAAGGGTGCAGGGAATCATTTACTCCCTGTGAAGGGTGTAGGGAATCATTTGCTCCCTATAAAGGCTGTAGGGAATCATTTACTCCGTGAAAGATGTAGGGAATCATTTACTCTCTGTAAATGATGTAGGGAATAATTTACTCCCTGTGAAGGATGTAGGGAATTATTTACTCAATGTGAAGGGTGTACAGAATCATTTACTCCCTGTGAAGGGTGTAGGGAATCATTTGCTCCCTATAAAGGCTGTAGGGAATCATTTACTCCGTGAAAGATGTAGGGAATCATTTACTCTCTGTAAAGGATGTAGGGAATAATTTACTCCCTGTGAAGGATGTAGGGAATTATTTACTCAATGTGAAGGGTGTACAGAATCATTTACTCCCTGTTACTTACTCTCTGTGAAGGGTGTAGGGAATCATTTACTCCCTGTGAAGGATGTAGGGAATCATTTACTCCCTATGAAGGCTGTAGGGAATCATTTACTCCATATGAAGGGTGTAGGGAATCATTTACTCCCTGTGAAGGGTGCAGGGAATCATTTACTCCCTGTGAAGGATGCAGGGAATCATTTACTTCCTGTGAAGGATGTAGGGAATCATTTACTCCCTGTGAAGGATGTAGGGAATCATTTACTCCATATGAATGGTGTAGGGAATCATTTACTCTCTGTAAAGGATGTAGGGAATAATTTACTCCCTGTGAAGGATGTAGGGAATTATTTACTCAATGTGAAGGGTGTACATAATCATTTACTCCCTGTGAAGGGTGTAGGGAATTACTTACTCTCTGTGAAGGGTGTAGGGAATCATTTACTCCCTGTGAAGGCTGTAGGGAATCATTTAGTCCATATGAAGGGTGTAGGGAATCATTTACTCCCTGTGAAGGGTGTAGGGAATCATTTACTCCCTGCAAAGGATGTAGGGAATCATTTACTCCCTGTGAAGGATGTAGGGAATCATTTACTCCCTGTGAAAGATGTAGGGGATCATTTACTCCCTGTGAAGGGTGCAGGGAATCATTTACTCCATGTGAAGGGTGCAGGGAATCATTTACTCCCTGTGAAGGATGCAGGGAATAATTTACTCCCTGTGAAGGATGTAGGGAATCATTTACTCCCTGTGAAGGATGTAGGGAATCATTTACTCCATGTGAAGGGTGTAGGGAATCATTTACTCCCTGTGAAGGGTGTAGGGAATCATTTACTCCCTGTAAAGGATGTAGGGAATCATTTACTCCCTGTGAAGGATGTAGGGAATCATTTACTCCCTGTGAAAGATGTAGGGGATCATTTACTCCCTGTGAAGGGGTAGGGAATCATTTACTCCCATGAAGGATGTAGGGAATCATTTATTCTCTATGAAGGGTGTAGGGAATCATTCACTCATATGAAGGGTGCAGGGAATCATTTACTCCATCTGAAGGGTGTAGGGAATAATTTACTCCCTGTAAAGGATGTAGGGAATCATTTACTCCCTGTAAAGGATGTAGGGAATCATTTACTCCCTGTAAAGGATGTAGGGAATCATTTACTCCCTGTGAAGGATGTAGGGAATAATTTACTCCCTGTAAAGGATGTAGGGAATCATTTACTCCCAGTGAAAGATGTAGGGAATCATTTACTCCCTGTGAAGGGTGTAGGGAATCATTTACTCCATCTGAACAGTGTAGGGAATCAGTTACTCCCTGTGAATGATGTAGGGAATCATTTTCTCCCTGTGAATGATGTAGGGAATCATTTTCTCCCTGTGAAGGGTGTAGGGAATTATTTACTCCATCTGAAGGGTGTATGGAATCATTTACTCCATCTGAAGGGTGTAGGGAATCAGTTACTCCCTGTGAAGGGTGCAGGGAATCATTTACTCCCTGTGAAAGATGTAGGGAATCATTTACTCCCTGTGAAAGGGTAGGGAATAATTTATTCTCTATGAAGGGTGTAGGGAATCATTTACTCCCTATGAAGGGTGTAGGGAATCATTTACTCATATGAAGGGTGTAGGGAATCATTTACTCATATGAAGGGTGTAGGGAATCATTTACTCTCTGTGAAGGGTGTAGGGATCATTTACTCCCTGTGAAGGGGTAGGGAATCATTTACTCCCTGTGAAAGATGTAGGGAATCATTTACTCCCTGTGAAGGGTGTAGGGAATCATTTACTCCCTGTGAAGGGTGTAGGGAATCATTTACTCCCTGTGAAGGGTGTAGGGAAACATTTACTCCCTATGAAGGATGTAGGGAATCATTTACTCCCTGTGAAAGATGTAGGGAATCATTTACTCCCTGTGAAGGGTGTAGGGAATCAGTTACTCCCTGCGAAGGATGTAGGAAATCATTTACTCTCTGTGAAGGATGTATGGAATAATTTACTCCCTATGAAGGATGTAGGGAATAATTTACTCCCTGTGAAGGATGTAGGGAATAATTTACTTCCTATGAAGGATGTAGGGAATCATTTACTCCCTGTGAAGGGTGTAGGGAATCACTGACTCCCTATGAAGGGTGTAGGGAATCATTTACTCCATCTGAACGGTGTAGGGAATCAGTTACTCCCTGTGAATGATGTAGGGAATCATTTTCTCCCTGTGAATGATGTAGGGAATCATTTTCTCCCTGTGAAGGGTGTAGGGAATTATTTACTCCATCTGAAGGGTGTAGGGAATCATTTACTCCATCTGAAGGGTGTAGGGAATCAGTTACTCCCTGTGAAGGGTGCAGGGAATCATTTACTCCCTGTGAAAGATGTAGGGAATCATTTACTCCCTGTGAAAGGGTAGGGAATAATTTATTCTCTATGAAGGGTGTAGGGAATCATTTACTCCCTATGAAGGGTGTAGGGAATCATTTACTCATATGAAGGGTGTAGGGAATCATTTACTCTCTGTGAAGGGTGTAGGGATCATTTACTCCCTGTGAAGGGGTAGGGAATCATTTACTCCCTGTGAAAGATGTAGGGAATCATTTACTCCCTGTGAAGGGTGTAGGGAATCATTTACTCCCTGTGAAGGGTGTAGGGAATCATTTACTCCCTGTGAAGGGTGTAGGGAAACATTTACTCCCTATGAAGGATGTAGGGAATCATTTACTCCCTGTGAAAGATGTAGGGAATCATTTACTCCCTGTGAAGGGTGTAGGGAATCAGTTACTCCCTGCAAAGGATGTAGGAAATCATTTACTCTCTGTGAAGGATGTATGGAATAATTTACTCCCTATGAAGGATGTAGGGAATCATTTACTCCCAGTGAAGGATGTAGGGAATAATTTACTTCCTATGAAGGATGTAGGGAATCATTTACTCCCTGTGAAGGGTGTAGGGAATCACTGACTCCCTATGAAGGGTGTAGGGAATCATTTACTCCCTGTGAAGGGTGTAGGGAATCACTGACTCCCTATGAAGGATGTAGGGAATCATTTACTCCCTGTGAAGGGTGTAGGGAATCACTGACTCCCTATGAAGGGTGTAGGGACTCATTTACTCCCTATGAAAGATGTAGGGAATCATTTACTCCCTGTGAAGGATGTAGGGAATCATTTACTCCCTATGAAGGATGTAGGGAATCATTTAAAACCTACCTTGATACTTTCTTCTGACTTGTTCATCGGCCAGCGAGTCGGGCTGGTAGGCCCCAGGTCTCTGCTGATGTCCATGCATCGCATGGAAACTACAAGACATGGTCAGTGGACACATCAATTTATTTAGCCTATATTTAGGTATGAAATAACATATTCCAAAAACAATGCCGTATTAGATATGGCTATAATAACTGGTCATCTAACAGCTTGCATAACTTAATAACATGTGGTATGCCACTATGTACCTCATGTGGTATGCCACTATGTACCTCATGTGGTATGCCACTATGTACCTCATGTGGTATGCCACTAGGTACCTCATGTGCAACTCAAGATGCAACTCAAGTCAGTAGTTTTACGTTCGACACATCATACGCAAGCAATATTATAACACAGAAATCATATCAACAATTTGACTGAATTGTAGAAAATAATTACATAAAATAGAAAAAGATAAGTTGCTATTATCAGTCAGTAGTCATGAAGATTATGTAACGTACACACAGTTAACCAGAAGTGTTCTATTTTTGTGTTCCACCTAATTTCCAGCAATTTGAATAACACTCTGATGTTTAGTCATTACGATTTCGTTGTAATTCCACCATAAGTAGCCAATAAATGCAGAGAAACAAAACGATCTGAAAAGACCCAATTCCATATTACATGAACAATTTCACACCAGCTTCCACCACAAGCAAAGCAATGCATGTGATGTATGCATTGACGTTCTGTAGTGTATGTAAATGGAAAACTACCTTTCCATGGGCATGTGAGTGTTGAACTGAGAGTTTCTGTTCATGAACTCGTGTACCGCGTTCAACTTGACGAGAATCCAACTGAGCTGTTCACTGTAGAACCTACTCATCAGCTACACACAAGAAAACTCAGTAGTGAGTAGAAACCAACCCAGCTGTTTAGTAAATAAATTAAGATATGCATAACTCAACAACAACAGACAGTTCCATACGAGGGGTAAGACTGTTCCATTAAACACAACAGTGTCAAGTCGTTGCCTCTCTCCAGCAAAATGTGTAATACATCCATTTTGGAGAAAGTAAGACACATTGAAATCATTTAAACGTTTCACAGCCAAGTAGCATAATTAGTTTTGAAAGGTAAATACAAAGGTTAGTGCTCACATATACTTCAATAATAATCTGCATTATATGTACTAATTTATTCCATGGTATGTGAAGACGGTATTAGCTTTGCGAAACATGAGATGCACATAACGTTATTCGTTTCACTATATACATATCACATATACAGGTTCTTACCTTTGTGTCGCAACCACTTTATAAATCATTGGGTAATATGAGTGAAGATGTTCATCAGAATGAATGGTTCAAATGAGTAACATTTTTACTTATTTCACAGTCAGTTTACCTTTTTCTTCCCATGACGTTTTGACTGCTATCAGCAATCTTCTTCATCAGACTATCGCTAGATGGCAACATGGTAGTCATTCTATGCAGACATTCTACGCCATCTATTGGAAGTCGTCTGAAGAAGATTGCTGATAGCAGTTGAAACGTCATGGGAAGAAAAAGGTAAACCGACTGCGAAATAAGTAAAAATATTACTCATTGGGTAAGATGTTACACTCAATAGAGAGATGACAACAATACTAAAGATGAAGAACTTACATATTTCTTCTGTCCAGAAGGTGCAGCCATTTCTTTCACCATCCCACACCCCCACAGGGGCCTGAAACAGCAGGCGAGGTCAGTGGTAGACAATGTGAAGACGATTATGGAAAACTTCAATAATAATAAAGCATATTTTTTATAAATTATATAAAATAAGTATTAATTAATAAACTATACTACAGCAAAGGGAAGAAACAGCTGAAGGTGAAAGAAATATTTAATCAATCTGGGAAACCACACGTAATCAGGGCAGTGTTGCCTTGATTGAGTATTGTATCAGACAACAGGTTCAAGTAAGTTGGGAATGTTTGACATGTAGATACAGATTTAACACACCTGACAGGTAGAGACAGATTTAACACACCTGACAGGTAGAGAGAGATTTAACACACCTGACAGGTAGAGAGAGATTTAACACACCTGAGAATGCGTGACAGGTAGAGACACAGTCCGTTGTGTTTGCCAGAGAAGATCACTTCGGGGGAGCCAGTGCCGAATGTGTTTGTTGACGGACTCTGGAACTGTAGTTGCTGGGTGACGTTGGGGAAGGGGGTGGAGGTCTGAGGTTGGTGGTCTCCTGCAAGAAGGTACACAGGTGAAACACGGGTCATGAATATTCAACAAATTGGTAGTAAATATATATCACACTTTAAAATTTGCATCAATAGCTGTCAATAATTGAGCTTTTTGGGAAGGGTAGTAAGTTAAAATAAACCATTAATTTAAATATATTATTTACAGTTATATATATTAGGTGGTATTGCAAAAACAATATGAAGTAAACAATTGTGGCTCCAACGATTGCCTTTTAAATAGAAGAGTGATCACTTGCTGTCTACAGTGAAATGTTTATTTTTTTAGATATTAAAACATGTCATTAAAATATATTTTACCTGTGTGGATGAGTCGCTAAAGATGGGAAAATAATAAAAATTTGATATGCTTATATATCCACACTGTTAATAAATATCAAAACAAACAAATGTACAAAAATAAGGTTATTTAAAAATTCACCTCTCCTGGGTGTAACAAATCCACCGGGAGCAGCAAGGAAGGATTGCGGACCACCTGCAAGGTACAGCGATTGTGTGTGTGAGTTCACACGTCTTCACAACTTCATTCAAGCTTTAGTAGAATAGAACTAATAATTCTGAGAATTATCATCATCATCTTTACAAATGGTGTCTTTCTAAACGTAGGATCAAAAGATGGCACAACAACAGCAATTTTTTTAAACAATTGTAAATATTGTAGATATTAAGGTAGTTGAGGCGGCAAGCATGTCAGTTGATTTTTTTCTTCTTCATAACACGCTAAGAAATATTGAACTGAAAGTCGACACCACAAATAATCACCCAGCACTGACGTCATATTTCGCCAATCCATCCTTTAAAAAATAAACTATACTTGGAAATCCCCGATTTCTTATAAACGCTAACGATGGTACCAGAACATATTGTCTGGTTACTGCGATTCCAGTGCACATCAGTATTATATGTACCTAACTAAATCATGTCCTTAAACCGTATCAGCACTAACATAGTTTATTGTGCCTTTGAACCTATAAGTTATAATAATAACGGAAACGGCTTGTGACACCGACCTGATGAGCTCGCAAGATAACGGACCAATCAAAATTATTATAAACATGTCCTGCCATGTGTTTATGATATCGTAGATGACAACATGTTACAAATACAGATTCAAGGCCACTGTGGCTGAAAATTAAGGGGACACGTCAATATTACAAATGGCCATTATGTTTTGTCAACAATACGTAAAACGCCAGTGAAAATCGTCACATTTCAAGCATGATACGTATATCTATCAACATTTCTGTTATCACTAACAATCAGGAAACATTAACCAATTCAATTGTTTATAAAAACTACACGACTTACGACACTGCAATTTGGCGTATGGACGCATCTTACATGTAGGCAACTATACACGGTTTGGAATTATGATTGGTGAAGGGTATGTGTCAAAAATACACTGCCACCTTAGGCCGTCTTTCAACTTTTGCTTAATTCAGTCATGGTGGTGTACGAGACGTAATTCGTTTATGTTAACCAAAATCAACCTTAAAGTTATCAGTGAGTCACACAGTGACAATGTCATACTTATATGTATGTCATTTATTTCTTTGGGGATGTTCTCAAAATGATAAATTTTTACAATTTGTGGCTATTTTTTTAACATTTACAAAAATGTTTTAAAAATCTTGTAACATAACCAAATAAATGAAAAACTCAAAATTTTATTAATCTGGAATATTATATAGTATTTCAACTATAATCTGTGAAGAAAAGGTTAATTTATCTGAAAAAAACTTCTGCTGAAACTACTCAATTCAAGACAAGCATACAATAGCCACACCTGCTACCTTAAGTAGGGTAGGCTTTGGGCAACATCATGCGTAGAATCCCAAAGCTGAAGAAACCATTTTTGTCTATGTTGGGGCCAAAACTCTGGTGGCTGTTGTAAGTATTTTATATGTGCACAACTGGGCGGTGGTGTACCAAGAAAAGTCAGTCTTGAAAGTGTTTTGAATCTAACAAAAGAAGGAAATCTAGCATTAATATTGCCATATGAAATGGATGTAAAAGTCATGTTTCAAAGTCAAAATCATATAATGAGTATGAAATTACTAAATGGATCTTTGAACATTGCATCATGAAAATAAGTATAATTAAAAGCCATAACTGACATCAACCCAGTTTTACGGAGCTAAAATAAACCTTAACCACAAAATAATTACGTCACACTACAAAACATCATGAAGATTCAGGTGGAATGAAACCACAGATGTCTGTGGGTTGATCAGAGACTGGAGCACGTCCAGCGCAGTCTCACCGTATGTGGTGTTCATGCCTCCAGGCCCAGCAGGGATGGGAAAGTTATACTCTGGCTCGCCTCCGTACAGGAAGAATGCTCGTGTTGCACTGTCAATCACCTAGCAACATTCACAAACATTAACCTCAAGACTAAGGGTGCAAACTTGTTTTATTATAAAATCAAGTCATGTAAATTAAGAATATATTATATCTATCCTAACACAGAATAGATATAATATTTAGTGCACCATAGAGCACTAGGTGATTATGGCACTATATAAACATTGTATACTATTCTTTATTACTATAACTATTACAACACCTTGACTGCCGAAATGTGTCTTAATGAACCACAATTTTTAAACGTAAAAAATCTGACAGCTGTAAGTTTACGAGTAATGATCTTGCCATTTTTGAAAAAAAAACATTCAAATTAAACAGACAACAGTCAAATTATACTTAACCAGATTGTGGTTTATTAAAACACATTTGGGCAGTCAAGGTGTTGGAATGGATATAGTTTGTACTTTATAATACGATTTTATGACAAAAACGATCAGACTCAGCACCTTTAAACATTCCAGCTATGGTAGAGGAAAACTTCAATGTACTGGGGGCATTTTATCTCACTCATTGCAAGTGTCTGATGAAACAGTTCGTGCAGGGATTGGTCGGGTATAACAACACAAAAGGGGATGATTTAGTCTGCCAAGTTTAATAAAAATAAGCTGTGCAGTATACTGGATTGGTCAAAAACTTTGGAATACTATCAGATTCTGATAGTTTTAATATTTTACACAAATGTTTTCTACAAGAAAGGCAGTCTTCAATCACTATCTTGTAATTAAATAATTAACAAGTATTTTGTACATGCAGTAGGTAAGGTAGGTAAAGTCATCCCCCAGGCATTACGCCTTAGGAAGCCATGAAGGCTTATATGGCCTAGTTTCTTAGAGTGCAGTTATACTGACTGTCCTGGACGGGACACTAGTCCATCGCAGGTACCTTCCAAACAGTGTTTGTACTCATTTGCAGCTGAGTAGACTGAGGCAAAGTAGGGTAAACGAAATTGCCTAAGCTTCGACAACGAACCGTGCCCAGTGTGGGTCTTGAACTCACAACCCTCGAATTTAGAGTCCAACACCTTAACCACTAGGCCACGGCTGCCCCCCCTTGTACATGCAGTGCTGTGCTGATGACACCAGATTTGGATTTGTTTGGTATGCTGGTGTAACAGTATACAGTCGAGCCTCGTTATAACGCAGTGGTCAGAGTCCACGACTTCGGACGCATCAGGTGTTCCCATATCTGCCACCAGGGAGCTACTAAACAACAGCGACCGCCGCCCGCTGCACTAAGTCCATGAACGCTGTCAAAGCCCTGTATGCTTGCAGCACTGTCTTATATGCCAACATGCAGTTTATGGAACTTATTATTAAACTTATACAGCATCAACGTGTATTATTTTTAAATGTCACAGCCTGTTGATTCTTGAACTGAATAAAACACATGTACATATGCCGTTATGGAATAGATCTACTACGATGATAATGTACTGGATCAATAGGGCTACGAATGAAAACCTGGATTTGAGCAGCCGAAAACGTGTATGATTTGACAAACGCAGCATGTATGCTGATAAAAAACAGAAAATGACAACAGGTAGAATTAATAATTGCTTCACTTCGTCTAACAACCTATCTCGACCAAAGCATACATTTATTACGCAACACCTAACATCGATTCATCGAATTCGTATTTTCGCATATCAGTAAAACCTTGGGTTAGGAATTTGGCATGTTGGATTAAATTTACGATGTAATGGAAGCATGTCATTTCACCCAAGTGTTATGTTGGTATTGCATGCTAAATGCATTTAAAACTGTTGATATGATTCTTACGCGAGGCATATTTGTCAATCTCGATTGCAATTCACAAACTGTTGAAGCGAAGCCAGTGACAGCGATTGATGTCAGCAGCAGCACAAAACAAACAACACGTTGATACTCGTTCTTTTGACATTGTTCGCCTAATGTTTCTTGAGAATTGTCAAAGCAATTCAAAATAGGTTTAAGCGGGCCCATTTGGCATTTCCCATGGCGGCAGAAAATCGGGGCCCACGACCGACGGCGTTATATCCGAATCCACGTAATAACGGGGTGCGTAATAGCGAGGCGCGACTGTATTTCCACCTGGATATCTCCCCCCAGGGGAGAAGGTACCCTAATGTAGCTTCCCCCAGCCTGGATATCTTCCCCCTCAGTTACTGTGCTGAGTTATTGGAGGATTACACATTGTGGTGCTATGTACTTCATCTTATTTATGAAACTTCTTTATGGGGGTATCCAGGTTAGGGGTTAGATGCCCCGGAGGGAAGATACTCTAGGTTATCTACACTAGAACAAAGGGGGGAAGATACCCGGGGGGAGATAGATTGCCACACTGGGAAAGACGTATTACATGGCAAGATGCACCAATGACCAATAAAACCTTATCATCAACATCAGATAAAGATAATAGTTGATATCTTTATACTGTTTGAGGTAGATGTGAACAATATGTTTGCATATACTGACCAGCTTGCAACACAAACAATCTAATCAAGGCTAACAGGAGGTCATTTATATGATACTCAAAACCTTCTGAAAAATATATATTTCTTGTTTCCAGATTTATTACACGTTTGTTCGCTGTTTAAAAAAACCAAACACACTCACCTCTTTGTCTACCACCCAAGTACTGCATGCAAGAATAAGACAGGTAGCACACGCTTGCTCCTACAAACATATACACGGCACATGGATTAATAAAGAACGCTCCACCAACTTGGTAATCAACATAAACACCACAACATGACAATTTAAAAAATCCATACTTTGTCAACACCTTTCTGTAATTTGACAAAGTTCTAGGACTTTCAATGTCTGACAAAATTTCACAGCCTAGAAAACCATTCGGCTAATATAAAATGTTTCATGCCTATGTTTCTCTGGACAACCTACCTGGTGGAGTTTGACGAACAACCTACCCAGTGGAGTTTGAAGAACAACTTACCTGAGGAGTATGAAGAACAACCTACCCGAGGAGTTTGAAGAACAACCTACCTGGTGGAGCTTGAACAACAACCAACCTGATGAAGCTTGAAAAACAACCTACCTGATGGAGCTTGAACAACAACCTACCTGATGGAGCTTGAAGAACAACCTACCCAGTGGAGCTTGAAGAACAACCTACCTGGTGGAGTTTGAAGAACAACCTACCCAGTGAAGCTTGAACAACAACCTACCTGGTGGAGTTTGAACAACAACCTACTTGGTGGAGCTTGAACAACCTACCTGGTGGAGCTTGTACAACAACCTACCTGGTGGAGCTTGAAGAACAACCTACCCGGTGGAGTTTGAAGAACAACCTACCCGGTGGAGTTTGAAGAACAACCTACCTGGTTGAGCTTGTACAACCTACCTGGTGGAGCTTGAAGAACAACCTACCCAGTGGAGCTTGAAGAACAACCTACCCAGTGGAGTTTGAAGAACAACCTACCCAGTGGAGCTTCAAGAACAAACTATTTGGTGGAGTTTTAAGAACAACTTACCCGGTGGAGTTTGAAGAATGCCTTCACTTGGTCTGAGTCAGGGGACGTGTGCAGTAGCAGCTGCCGCAGCTGGTCGACTGGCTGCTGCTTCGTCATCAGATAGCAGCCCTGTAGAAGAAAGACACAGATGTACCCCAAGACACTAGACGCGATACCTGCTATCAATGTGAAACAAGATATGATGACAAACGTGCAGTCATGTGCAGCTATTTTGAAATACAGACTAGTCATTTTTCAAAGTAACGATATCTGACATTTTCCATTTTAGACACTTGACACGAGAGCAGTCCCAGATACAACCATATTTACATGAAGAACACAATTGGCCATTATACTTAATGTTTAATTTCATACTCAACCTGCTAAAAAGTATCAACGGTTATAATATCATGTCAATATTAGGTTGTTAACACATAAATTAAGAGTCCCTGGAAAATGCAGGATAGACATTAAAGATACAATGTCTGATAATTTTTAGTGTAAACCACGTTATGTCAAGTCTAAACTACATCTATTATAACATCTTGACTATCCAAATGTTTTAACTGTTTAACTTGGAGGTTTTTGGAAGAATAACATGTTTTCATTGCAAGTGGAGGGGAATGTAACTTACGGCAGTTAATAATGGCACAAACAGATAATGATCAAATTATATTTTTTAATTGATTAGAACATATTTGGACTGTCACGTATGTTAGAATATAAATATATATAGTGTAACACGATTATAAAAAAAATCAGACTTTGTACCAATAATGGTTCCCATGAAACACTGCTTCAAACAATGACAGACATCCCCAGTGTCAACCCTCACCTGTGAGTTGATGAGGACAAACTTCCTGGGAGGGTCGAGGTGCTGTGTGACGACGGCTGGCGGGTCCGCCTTGCCTGTCTCGTCCATCAGACATATCTGACCCATTTCAGCGCTCCAGGACGGCATCTCAGCGATGGCCCATGTCCGACCCTCAATTGGTAACATTTCCTGCAGGCAACACAATTATTAGACCACTTTAAAGCTATCCTCATCACACAATGGATCAAATAAAATCAACAATGTATATGCTGAACATGACTGTGGACATAAAAAACCTACGAAAATCTGATTTTTTATTTCAAATATAAAGACAATTACATTTTAGGATCCAGGATTTTCAACAGAGTAGTTACCACAACATCAAATATGAAAGAAAAAAATCACCATCAAGACAATTACAGCTGTACATGGATTTAAGATTCTTTGTCAAAGTCACTGGGGTTTAAATGTGATCACTGATAAATGTTAGAAGCTTAGATTGGTAAAATTATCAAAAATGAAACATCATAGTTCGAGATTTCTTTGGTTAATGTGACAACTAAGAATCTATTCAAGTATTCAATTCACTATGAAACATTACCCTTGGCCAACAACAATGTATAATGTGCTGTGACACTCGCATAAGTGTCAAATGAAAGCTTGACAATGACATTCTACTTACATGTGTTTCTCTTAGATGGAGTTGGAAAGGGAAACTGTTGGGACTTATCGTCCAGAATATATCTCCATCCTCGGAGTGAGCGGCTGCTAGCAACATGGTCCCTGGGGAGACAAGACAGGTAATCACCACCAAGTAGCTAGCAGGTGTTATTAGAAAATTAAATGCTAGCTCGAATTAACAGTTGTCTCAGGAGTTGGTAACGTATGGTAGAACTGGGTTCAGTGTGGAAGTCAGATATCAGAACTTCAGGATTTTGTACATGTCAAACTGTGGTGAATAACACTTTATTAACTCTTCTTAATTATAATGAATAAATAAAGGAAATGCATACAGCAATTTTTGAGGTGTTGCCATGTAAGAGAAGATAAAACGAAAAGGAAGGCGAAGGATGCACACTAAAACAAAGCCTTTGCCTTTGCCTTACTTGTTGTACTTGTATACATTTTAGTTGTAATGCCCTTAAATGCCTTTAAATTGTACTTGTATTTTTAGCTGTTTAATTTGATGTACGATTCTTAGTTGTATTGGTCTTAATTAATTTATTATTTTAATTATTTAACTGCCTATATACGTTTAGCTGTATTATTATTGTATTGTAAAGCACCATAGAGCACTATGTGATTATGGCGCTATATAAATATTGTATTTTATTTTTATTATTTGCAAAGCAGAATCCTTAAAATGTACATGTTCATTCTAACATTATCATAAACTTTTAAATCCCTGACTAACATACCCTTCCTGTAGTGGGCGATGCGGACATTAGTGGGGCGCTGCGGAGCGGCACTGGCAGAGAACCCTGGTGGCATGCGCACGTGGATGAGTGACAGCATCGATGGACGGCCACGCTGGTAGAACGTGCTCGTTGTGAAGTAGAGACGGGTTCCTAGAAAGGTTCAACTTCTTAGTTTAATTCATGGTCTGTAGGCATTTGTTTGATTCAATCCATAAGTCTTACTCGTGTTCACACAAAACCACCATTTAATACAAAACCAGAATTTAATAATAAAATGTTGAGGGCAAAAACAAACAAGGTGGGGTGGCTGGTTCATTATGTAACTTTTACAACTTTGTTATTATTTCTACATTATTTTAACAACACTTACCAGTGTGTGTAATGGCCACTAGATGAACATTAATGGACTCTGTCTTTGGGATGGCAGCTATGTGTACAATTGGCTTGAAGTTCGACTTGTCTATGGTTCTAAGGAAACCAAAATTACATTCTTTTTAAATATGTTTGTTTATATCACACACAAAACATACAATTATTTGAGTATCACAGTTAATACTCCTTTCCGATTGATAAATATAATTAGAGCATATTCAAAGAACATGTGTTAACCAATATTTACTACAATGTTATGAAAACGAATCCCAGACATCGTGCACTGTGCGTTAGACAAAACCAGCCCAAACATGTTTAAACTGGCTGGTAAGCTAGTCTTTAGCAATAGAAAATGGGTCAATTAATAATAATAAATAATTGTTATCAAGTGCAATAGCCTTTAAAATGCTTCACACATTTAATGAATAAAATAAATGATGTGAACATTACACAAAGCAGTTTTCTGTCCTTAGGAGACAGAACCCCAAGAGATCAGTTCATTGAAGGCCTCACCGTGCAACTAAAGCAGCATTCTGTTGTGTCGTTTGCTGAGAAATGGCTGCCACCCGACTCATTCCTTTGCCATCCTCACTGAGGTCAAACAGCTGCGATTACAAACAATCCATTCAGTACATTATCTGTTATGAGCCGGTATGCACTAATAATCTTATTATTAAAAAAATGCATGTCTGTCTGTCTATGTTTTCTTGGCTGGAATACTTGCGGCAGACCAATGATCCATCCTTCTTTGAAAAATTTTCCACACATTTATACATCTCAAATAATCCCCATAAAATCTAGCATAATTGATTATTTATGTGTAATCAAACAATATTGCTAAATTACCATACAGTAATACCTGTGCTGGTAGACCTCTCTTCTGGAAGACCACCTGTGTTGAGAGATTTTGCCGGGTAGAAGGGGCAGCTCAAGTTCTATTGTTCTTGTAAAATAATAATTCATTATTTTGAAAGTTTTTATGTGATATGAAACATTTTATTTTATAAAACCATAAGATAGCTCACATCTTTCAATTCTTAAATATTACAGGACAAAAGAAATACAGTACCTGAATGGTTCCTTTCTCTGACAGTGTGTACAGAAGCTTACGGCTGTTATCTATACTAATGTGCATGAGAGGATCTGTGAAACAAGATAAACAATAATTAAGGTAACACTTTTGTAACTTAAATTAACAGTTAGCGACATATATCACAAATCCACATGAAGGAGAGCAGCAAGCCAAAGTTACTTTTAAATGTAGCTTGATTATTGTACTGCATATTATATATCATGTCACAATATAAATTTTCTCCAAAACATAGCTGTCACTGTCATATTATATATATATATATTATACAATATCAAGTGACAATATAAACAATTAATAATAATAATATAAAATATGCCAACATAATGATACTATACACTGAAAGGTTCATTGTTATATAGTGTGGAATCCAGTCCTTGGGACAGTTCAAAGACCTTTACACTTCACCTCCCGGCTGAACTGTTTATTCCAATGCCATCTCGGCTTCTCTGGGAAGCATACAACCAATGTGCGAAGACTATTCATTCATATATCCACCTCTGTCTGTAGTCAGGTACTCATTTATACAGGTGAGTGAACCAACATGGGGTGAAAGAAATTGCCAAAGCTTTGAAACGGCAGCAGGAGGATTCGAAACCGGGTTCTCTCGATTGAGAGGCCAACATTCTAACCACTATACTAGTGCACCCCATGTTAATTATTGTACGAAGTGATGTTAATGCAATCATATGCCTAAAAGTTTAAACAATTAAAACAATGTGCATACCATCATCAATGAAGGAAAAGTTGAGAAAGGACGGCACAATGAAAGACAGACGACTTGTGGAATGGTTAATCTTTTTGCACTTTCGGCTGAACCACCCGTCTTCCGCCTACAAACACATATAAATCACAGTCAAAGGAATCTCAAGAGGGTAACCAATTATAGTTGATGTCATACATTGCTTGGATATCAGATTAAGAAGCAAAATTCATGGAATGATGAGGAAAAATAAAACATCAACTTCAACATGCTATACAGAAATCATCCACTGCACTTACCATAGCCAATCATGTGAAGCAAATGTAGCTGTTTATGTTAATTTTGCCCAGGTGGAACTATCCAATCCTGACGGTTACTTTTCAAATTACACAATTTTTGTCAATTACAACATTCATACAAATTATAATTTTCAAGATGGTTACCAGTTGTTTTGTGAAACGTGACTTGAATATTTTTGCTTCAATTAAAATTTATATAAAACTAACACTCAACGGATGGTAAAACGCTTTCACAAATATGTACTTAAGCCTTAGCAGTATGATTATACTAACAAAATACAGCACAACTAAACAAAGAAACAATCAAACTTTCAATGGACCGTGCTGCCATCAACATGGCCAGATTATTTGTGAAATACGCCCTCAGGTGGTCGTCTTGCACCCCCCCATCTCGTTGACACATCATTTGTCATTGGATGATAATATAACAATAATGCATCAGTCACTGTTGATGTCGAAAATCCGACTCAAAATTTATGGGAAAAAACCCGAGAACATCTCAAACAAATCGCCAAACGATGTGTCACTGTCAAACACCAATTTGACAAACGCGATTCAATGCGTTTTCCAAAAACTGTCGGTAAACGGCACTTCGAAGTCTTAGTCCAAGGCGGCAATTCCATGTGCCTACATCAGCATCCTGTTGAACTGGTAACCCCTTTTTGAAATGATTGGCCAATTTAAAATGCCACCAGACCTGTTTTCTAGGGGAGCCCTAGGTGAATCAGTCCAGATGGGTAGCTATGGCCAGTCTGTGCAGTAAAAGGTTAATCAATATTTTCAAGTTTACAAAATGTATTCGTAGTCACATCCCTAGTTGTCATTCAATTATTAAAACCTGCTTTTAAATGTAGTTTTGAAGTTGCAAAATTTCCACACTGGCACGCTAAAAATACACAATAGGTGGATATGTAGTGATACTTCACAGGAACAATGACTTGTTTATTTGCCATTAATTTGTAAATAAACTGTATATTGTCATGCATATATCCAGTCAACATTATAAACCTATTTTTTGATACCTGATAAGCGAGCTCATAGAGACAACCATCTTTGCCAGTCATGAAGATCCTGCCATTCTCGGCACCTGTGATGCTCAGGATGTGTATGTTGTCAGTTGGTACGGTGAACAGAGGCTCGGGAAGCAGATGCATCTCCCCAAATGCCACCCCTAGACAATGTAGGGCATCCACATGGGAAGCAGCTTTACAGAGTGTACTAAGCAAACAACTCTGTCAAAACAAAAACTTACAAAACATCGTTCCAACATAGGCAGGATTAGTCATTATAACGTTAACAACTTAAACAACTTAAAATTTCAATTATGATAATTAATTTATTCATACTAAATCCCAAATGTTAAATGTTACCATAGAAGGATGGGTAGCTTTTGGAAAAACTTTTCCAGATCTATATATACAAACCAAATATATAATCACATCTATTAACAACCTTGTTAGTGCTTCATAATGACTGCAGTGTGATGTGACATTATTTCACAAATTTCAGCGAATGCTATTCAAGAAGCAAATAATGTAAAGACCATATTTCATGACAACTACAATGGGTTTCATGTTTGGTGTTTGCAGCCATAATGTTTGCGTGAAGTTTCAGATGGTAATGTTTGATATAAAAAGGAACCAACCTTCAAAGTGCTTACTGAAGCTGACGCCCAGGAGCACAATATCGACAGGAGTAGCGAGGACCAGCAGGAACTCAATGTGTGGTTGAAAGACTCCTGTAAATAAATCATGTTGCCATGAAATCCTGGTTGCAGAATAGCATTACTCAATTGTGCAATGATAACTACTGTGCGTGTTTTAAGAATACACAACAGCGTGTCTCCTATGTTAGTGACCAAGCCTGGTCTTAACAGTCTCCCCGATCCATATTAAACACATATTTTTTCATGTAATCACTTTTACTGTAAATAATGATGCATCAAAATAAACACATTAATTAATGTTATTCATAGCATTATAAGTTATGCAGTGATTCTTTAAACGTGTTTGCACTTGAATTAATCTTAGATGTTTGTATTTTAATGCAATCATATATTGGTGCATTAGAACATCAATCATTTCAAATATTTGCATGCAAATATGCTGGCTCACATTTGAATGAACAGGTGTCTAGTTGATATATATTTAGACCTACACGTCTGCTACCCACCTGCCTTGGGCTTGACAAGACCAGCGCTCAGAATTGTTTCACTCAGTCCATCAAAATAGGCAAGGTCACTCCTGCAAGTGCACACCATCAGGTCACCATGATTTTGCAAGATAATTCAAAACAAAAAATGTCAAATGGTCAACATATCCATTTCACTTACAAATTCGTTTTACCAGCAATAATAGGAAACATTTGATTCTAGCCTTGCCAGGTAAGTCAGGAATACATACCCATCTTCAAAGTTCCAAACAAAGATGTCACTATCAACCGACAGCCAGGCTCGGCCAATGTCAGGGAACAGACCCATCAGGCAGTTACACTGCATGTCTGTGGCAGGCAGTCAAGGTAAAATGTCTATTTTTTTCCAAATGACAACTGACAAATGTAGTGATGAAGTCAATGCTAAATCAAATCAAAAGATACCATGTGTTTACAGTAAACAAGTGTAACATGCAATCTGATGGAAAAACCTGTGCAGAGAAAACAAGCCTGCCAAGGATACGTCCAAACTGTTCCACCAGTTCAACGGGCAGTGGCACTCTTCTGACGTCTCCGAGTTCCTTTATGGAGCCAAGGCCAATCTTTGGGTCGGATAAACTTGGGTAGTCAAAGTCAAGGAGGCCACTAACACTGGGCAGCACTGTAGCGACACAATAAAACATCATGTCAATGTTTCTCAGTCATTAAATTATGCACACAGAAACTGTAAAAAGCTTGAATGTTTTTATTTAATTAGTTTAACTTTTTGCCTACAACAAACTATTATATATAGATAAATAAGTTTTATATGTATACAAAGATATAGGCACACACACTCCATTACAAGAGTTAGATTATATTTTTTTCCAATGAAATTAATAATGACATTCACTTCTATGTTATGCTGCCAGTTTTTCCCAGCTTCACGTTAACATACCATGTTTTGGCACTTGCAGCAAGTCAGACAGATCCACGTAGTTGTAGTCTGCCACAAGCGACTGGTCCACAAACATAGCGGCGTGCTCGATGCTCTCTTGCACCATAGAAGCCTGCCCGACCATCCCCAATATGTTAGATGATGATGCCATCTTCTCTGAAACTGAAATCATTAAATAATGTGGCACGCTGACATTACAAAAACATACCAGTACAAAGAAGCCGATGGTTGTTTTCACACTTTACCAGGCTTTGATTTTCCCAGGAGTTCATGACTGAATTGTGAGACTCCTTTTTTCATCCTCCGGACTCTGTATACTTTCCATGTGACTCTCTACTTTAGAAGACGATAAATAAGTATTACTTTGGTCAAATTCAACGGTCCTTCAACTTGCATTTACGTTGCCATCTTGAATCAGTTCTGGGTCATATTAGCTTCCGTTTGTTCGAAAATACTTCTTTCTGATTGGTCAAAATAACATAATTAAATCACTAGTTCGGGGCTGCTCCACCCTATTAGAGCTCCGTACATAATTTTTTTTTAAAACGCACTCCAAAATTTTACTCCTAAATATCAACAGGTATGGTACTGAAAAATATTGTCAACCAATTTCCCATGAAAATCAATGCCTATTACTAAAACAGTCACAGAAAACTTTAATCTTCAAGACAAAAATCCAAAGAAAATATTTTGAAATATCCACCACATCTGGTGCGTTGGTGACTCTGCCCCTACTGGGGTGGGGGCTGCAAGAACAGCTGCATAAAACATTACTTGAGTGTATTTTTTTATCGTGACTAATGGGTGATATTTTCCTAAATCAACGTGCACACAATGTTACGTGCTGTTATGGTTTTCATCACAAAACGTCATAATTTTATATTTATGCATGGTTATTGTTTATTTATATATA
The DNA here is from genome assembly GCA_033239005.1 of Lamellibrachia satsuma. NCBI lineage: Eukaryota > Metazoa > Annelida > Polychaeta > Sabellida > Siboglinidae > Lamellibrachia > Lamellibrachia satsuma. Next base: position 1,489,979 of record BSQZ01000015.1, read on the forward strand.
CGTATAATAATTACATGAAATATGTGGTTATTGTATGTGTTTCTTGCATTTTAATAATGTTCCAAATACCCCAGACAAGTTAGTTTTTGGTCCAGCAGGAATTACGCTCTTACTTGGGAGTTTGACTATGTGTACCGACAGTGGCGGGTCAGTGCTATGCCCATGCTATGGCCTATGGTTAGCCTATGGCTATGCTCGAAAGACCACAAAAAAAGTAAAAACACTACTACTGTTCTTTATCTGCAAATTCTCGAAACAATGGTTTGCTTGTTTGCTGTGGCAATGCCAATGGTTGAAACTGTGATATTTGATTACATAACATAAAAAGTAGCAAATCCTTTATTAAAAAGGGTTCTATTTAGGTTGCCGGTGTCGCGCGCGAGGATCCAACTCATCCACCTATTATCGCTCGCATTCCGGCTAAATAGAATTGCTGCAAAGACAGCGAAACTAACACAAACGTATGCCTTCATTCAAAGAAATATCAACTTACACGAGAAATATGGAGTTGATCTTTGTCAACAACAAAATGCAGCACTGCACGTCAACTGAAGTTTATAACATGTAACTAGAATATGCCGCCATTTCTCGCTAACACAGAGTGACATCTGCCGGATAAAATAAAAATGTTTTAAATATAACATGCTAGATGGCGGCATTCTTTTAACGTCTATCGCCTCGGGTAGCTGGTTTGAGGACGCCAGCCAGTCTGTATCAGCCATAGACATAAATAGAACACCCGTTAGTAAAAAAACAAGACCGCTGAGCTGTTATCCGTTGACACATGATAAAGTGATGCCGGCATGGACCAGTGACATTCATGCTGCTGCACGGCAAGAACCCACTGGAGGCCCAGTGTTTATTCTGTACAGCACCCGGTCTTCATCATATATTTGTAGATATACAGTACTAATAAGAGATTATTACTATATAGCTATATATATACCTAATACCTTATTACGTGCACAATCTTCCATGCACCTTGTATATCAAATACCATAACATATCAACTATAACAGTAGCACCACTAAACATGATTGAAATTGAACTTTCTGAAGTGCTATAATATAGTTAATGACTGCAAGTGGTCAAAATCTCATTAAGCCCTGTTGGACATTCTTCTCGATCTAAGGTCCCCAAAATATTCTTTTCCCATCTTCCAACACATTCCCCAGCTGCTCCATCACAGCCATTTCCACCTGCAGATCAAGATCTTTCTCGAATGTTATCTGGCCAACTTACCCAAGGACACGCCTCATGTAAAGAAATGTGCTCTCTCATTTAAGCTGTCAATTGTTTTAGTAGGCAACCTTACACATGGTTTGTCAAACAAATGCATAGAATGCAATGAATGTTGCAATGTGTACAGAATGAGTTACATGATAGTGGTTCATACAACGATGAAAAGGCAAACGACAACCAAAAAGGGGCCTCATTAAATGCAGATGACTTAATAAACAACAAAAATCTTATTAATGAGCCGACATCTAGTAGAGTTTTAAAAAAGAGTTACAAATATGCATACACGCACGCACACATTATTTATAAAACTGAACCCTACCCCTATAACATTTTATGTTGCACCAATATGTGACTACTGGGAAACACTTAATGTACGCTACCCCCAAGAAAAACAAACGTATCTGTAATATATTGATATTTCAGAACATTTTTGAAACTTACATTCATTCACATATACACTAACACAGCACAAACATTTGTGACATAAATTACCTGAAAATAATGAGATGTTAGATCTTCTGTTGATTCGTACAGCTGTAAGCCACACAGCAAATAACCATATTCATTGTCCCACAACTTTCTCCAGTAAGCCTCCAAAATGTTTATCTTTGAGAGTTTAACACTAATGCACGATACTCGCACCAGTATGAACAACCCAACTGCCCACACTTATAACACAACTGCTGGGACCACCCTCGCCCAAATTATTAATCAGTCTGATGGCCATGCCCCATTAAGAACAAATGACAATGACAAATCTTTAAGTTAATTGGTTCCTGGTGTCATTGTCACTGGCTACTAGCTCGATAAGTTTATAATTCTTTGGTAGCCACCTCATCTTCATTGCTTTTGTTTCCCTTATATTGTACATGATGATGGTGAGGAAGAAATAAATTAACTTACTTACTCACTTACATATGTTAGACAACTATTTGTAATGCTATGTTCACACTATAAACAGTACTACCCTATGTGTCATGCAGTGGATGCAACTGTTTCTATTGTGCAATGAAATGCTGGCCAGTGGTCCATATGATATAAGAATGGTCCAATTAAATCTATGTGGATGTTCAGAATATACTAAATTTATAAATGGATGTCATCGACTGCTCTCTGGTTTGTGTGCCTGATGACACAGGGAGTGAGTTGTTCAGTTTCCTGGTTGAGACTGCTTGCTTATTAAACAGGATGTTCAGTTCTTTAACTGAACTAAACACATACATTTATCGAATATATGTCACAATGTAGTCATTACAACAAGCAACAAACAAAGAAGCATATCACACCAATGGTAACCACAAAATATTTATTTAAAATACAACACAACAAATGTAGCACCAATATACATATGTATGTACATACATACGTACATAATATTATGTAACATTATGTGTATGCAGTTAGTTGAGCTGTCACAGGATCTGATTTGTCACAACATATTATAAATGAAACTAAAGATATCAAACAATGTAATCTGGATGTGTAGCTTACTAATACTACTGCACCAAAATGCATACCAGCTGCAACATTTCCTACAATGGAACAATATCAAGTTGATTATCAACCATCACATAACATTCAAGGTATGCGACTAGTGAATCACATTGTACACTACACATTACCGGACGTGAGATTCAGACAGGGAATGTCTGTGGGTGAAGTTAGTTCACCAGTGACTCTGCTACGTTCACACAAGACAAAGTTGACATAGTTTATCAGGCAACAATGAATATGTTGTGCTTTGTTCACCATTGACTCTCTACCACATTTGCACAAGACAAAGTTGACATAGTTTATCAGACAACAATAAATATGTTGTGCTTGGTTCACCAATGACTCTGCCACATTTACACAAGACAAAGTTGACATAGTTTATCGGACAACAATAAATATGTTGTGCTTGGTTCACAAATGACTCTCTGCCACATTTACACAAGACAAAGTTGACATTGTTTATCAGACAATAAACATGTTGTGCTTGGTTCACCAATGACTCTGCCACATTTACACAAGACAAAGTTTACATAGTTTATCAAACAATAAACATGTGCTTGGTTCACCAATGACTCTGCCACATTTACACAAGACAAAGTTTACATAGTTTATCAGACAATAAACATGTGCTTGGTTCACCAATGACTCTCTGCCACATTTACACAAGACAAAGTTGACATAGTTTATCAGACAATAAACATATTGTGCTTGGTTCACCAATGACTCTCTGCCACATTTACACAAGACAAAGTTTACATAGTTTATCAGACAATAAACATGTAACCAAACAAAGAAAACAGCAACCAATATATTACGAATAAATATTTTGTAAAATAACCGCAATAGCTGTGCAAAGGCCATAACAATAAATCAGATCATCCTTTCACCAGAATAAATATAAACATCATTGTATTCAATTGATGAAGGCCAAGTGAGTCGGCCGAAATATTCAGAGAATATAAACCAGTTTCTTGAGAGGTAAATAGTATCAATTGCAACAATCCAAGAAACTGCAGCATTCATCCATTCAAGGATCAATATATTCATTATTATTGAAAAGATAGATTAATTCTAAAGTTGGTGAGTATTTTTACATCAAAGGCACTCACTGAAGACATTTGCTTGGGGAACACACTGGACTGATAGATTAAAAAATTCAAACTGTCATAGTCTGTTGGATAATAAAAAATCTGACACTGTCATATATACATATCAATGATGTATATATAAGTATATATAAAATGTATGCCTCAACCAAAACATAGGTACCTGATACCAAAATATTATTCCCAGCACCAATAGCTGCAAACGTTTGCATTAAATAACATCAACCAATACCTAGAACCAACACCTAATGTTAGCCATGTGTACAACATTATATACATGATGTACAATTTGATACAGAATACCAGTTTTCTCTAGCATGGATGCATTAAATTTAAAGATTTAATGCGACAATAAAAATTTATTAACAAACATTTGTAAAATATGCCATATTTACCTCACTCATTCATCGGCATATTGATACAACAATCAACTTATATATTACTTCTACTCAAATCAACCCATCAATAGCTGCTCTTAACATGTCATTACTGCTAGACACGTGTCTTTAAACAGACAATTCAACCAGATTAGTTATACAACTGGGACTAGTTTCAACATATGTTGGCACTTTGTCATAAATTTATATTACAGAATGAACCAAAACCTAAACAGGTTCACCATCATCATTCTTCAGCACAAAAATCAACTACCTTCAGTAATGATGACATTATTTGTGGTCATATCAACCAACTAGATGGAAGAATATCAGCACCCATTTAAAGTAAATAATGTGGAGTAGATTACAACATGACTTTTTTAAAACAACTCGTACATTTTTCTATCTACATGAGCAACACTTTATGCGAGTAAAATCATTTCACATTCAAGAAAAACACATTTAATACCAAGAACTGTACATTCTTGTGAGCATCATACTTGTTTTAATACAAATGTTATCACTTCCTCTCACAGCACAATAAATGCCCTGGCCAGCATATTGTGACTGTAATACTCTTTCATACCATTCCCAAGTATGGTCATCTGGAATGACTTGAGGGCATCAATCATGAATTGTGTTGCTGACCTGTTAAGTCTCCTGTTTCTGGTGGGAGGCATCCGCTTTTGGGAACCATCTCCCATTCTCCTGCGCGGGAAATGAAATCTCCCATTTTCATAATTCCTCCCGTTTTTATATTTCGTACTGTTTTCTCCCAAATTTTCTGACCATGCTCTGTTTTTATAAATAAATATTTCCCCATTTCTGTTGTGACGCAAACTTTACAAATAGCAACACTGTTAATATTCATGTCATTGCATGTTTCTTAATTCTCTTGACACCAGAATCATGCCATATACATTTTAGTTGGATGGAAATGATCATGTGGTCTGCAAACATCGAATCAAATCAAGCATTCACATGAATTTTATCCTTTGACTGACACGTGACAAATTTATCGTTTGGTGGCTTGACTCGTGATTCTGCATCACACACAAATCTCCAGTTTTGTAATTTCAGAAACTTAACAGGTCTGCTGTGTTGGTCAACTCACAAGTTTCAGTCTTCAAAGACTCATCTGTTTAGTAGCCATTTCACATAGTGTAAAGCGCTTTGAGCAGTCCCAAGGACAGGATACTGCGCTATATAAGAATGTACCTTTATTTATCCAGCTACATTAATGTATGGTGTGATCGATGCGTGTGATAGATGGTGTTATGCATCTGTTAGCATAATCTGTCTAACCAGCTATTAAATTTGTATTTAATCATTTACGTATGAACTCTATTAGTCATCTGGAAAGACTTGCAGGCTTCACTCATGAACTATACATTGGTCAACTGGAATTGGTCATCTGACTTGATGGTTCGTCACATGAACTTCATTGGCAATCTGGAATGACTTGACGGTTGATACATGAACTATACTGGGAAACTGGAATGACACGATGGATTAACACATGAACTATATTGGAAATCTGGAATGACTTGACGGTTTGACACATGAACTATAATGGTCATCTAGACAGCACTAGTCATATATAGAATGACCTAGGAACTGGTTAGTCAACTGGAATGACTTGCAGGCTGGATGCATGAGCTGCATTGGTTGCCTGAATGACTTGGGACTTCACCCCGCCACTGTGTCTATCTGCACCACCATCTGACTCACTCCAGCCTGGAACAAATAAACACACACAACCATCTGATTCACTCCGGCCTGTAACATAAAAACACACCACCATCTGACTCTCTCCGACCTGGACCATACAAACACACACCACCGTCTGACTCACTCCGGCCTGTAACATAAAAACACACACCACCATCTGACTCTCTCTGACCTGGAACATACAAACACACACCACCATCTGACTCACTCCGGCCTGGACCATACAAACACACACCACCGTCTGACTCACTCCGGCCTGGACCATACAAACACACACCACCGTCTGACTCACTCTGGCCTGGACCATACAAACACACACCACCATCTGACTCACTCTGGCCTGGACCATACAAACACACACCACCATCTGACTCACTCTGGCCTGGAACATACAAACACACACCACCATCTGACTCACTCTGGCCTGGAACATACAAACACACACCACCATCTGACTCACTCCGGCCTGGACCATACAAACACACACCACCGTCTGACTCACTCCGGCCTGGACCATACAAACACACACCACCATCTGACTCACTCTGGCCTGGAACATACAAACACACACCACCATCTGACTCACTCTGGCCTGGAACATTCAAACACACACCACCATCTGACTCACTCCGGCCTGGAACATACAAACACACACCACCATCTGACTCACTCTGGCCTGGAACATACAAACAACACCACCATCTAACTCACTCTGGCCTGGAACATACAAACACACACCACCTTCTGACTCACTCCAGCCTGGAACATACAAACACACCACCATCTGACTCACTCCAGCCTGGTACATACAAACACACACCACCATCTGACTCACTCCGGCGTGGAATATACAAACACACACCACCGTCTGACTCGCTCTGGCCTGGAACATATAAACACACACCACCTTCTGACTCACTCTGGCCTGGAACATACAAACACACACCACCATCTGACTCATTCTGGCCTGGAACATACAAACACACCACCGTCTGACTCGCTCTGGCCTGGAACATACAAACACACACCAGCTTCTGACTCGCTCTGGCCTGGAACATACAAACACACACCACCGTCTGACTCACTCTGGCCTGGAACATACAAACACACCACCATCTGACTCACTTCGGCCTGGAACATACAAACACACACCACCATCTGACTCACTCTGGCCTGGAACATACACATACACACCACCATCTGACTCACTCTGGCCTAGAACATACAAACACACACCACCGTCTGACTCACTCCGGCCTGGAACATACAAACACACACCACCATCTGACTCACTCCGGCTTGGAACATACAAACATACACCACCATCTGACTCACTCCGGCTTGGAACATACAAACATACACCACCATCTGACTCACTCCGGCCTGGAACATACAAACACACACCACCGTCTGACTCACTCTGGCCTGGAACATACACATACATACCGCCGTCTGACTCACTCCGGCCTGGAACATACAAACACACACCACCGTCTGACTCACTCTGGCCCGGAACATACAAACACACACCACCGTCTGACTCACTCCGGCCTGTAACATAAAAACACACACCACCATCTGACTCTCTCTGACCTGGAACATACAAACACACACCACCATCTGACTCACTCCGGCCTGGACCATACAAACACACACCACCGTCTGACTCACTCCGGCCTGGACCATACAAACACACACCACCGTCTGACTCACTCTGGCCTGGACCATACAAACACACACCACCATCCGACTCACTCTGGCCTGGACCATACAAACACACACCACCATCTGACTCACTCTGGCCTGGAACATTCACATACACACCACCATCTGACTCACTCCGGCCTGGAACATACAAACATACACCACCATCTAACTCACTCTGGCCTGGAACATACAAACACACACCACCTTCTGACTCACTCCAGCCTGGAACATACAAACACACCACCATCTGACTCACTCCAGCCTGGTACATACAAACACACACCACCATCTGACTCACTCCGGCGTGGAATATACAAACACACACCACCGTCTGACTCGCTCTGGCCTGGAACATATAAACACACACCACCTTCTGACTCACTCTGGCCTGGAACATACAAACACACACCACCATCTGACTCATTCTGGCCTGGAACATACAAACACACCACCGTCTGACTCGCTCTGGCCTGGAACATACAAACACACACCAGCTTCTGACTCGCTCTGGCCTGGAACATACAAACACACACCACCGTCTGACTCACTCTGGCCTGGAACATACAAACACACCACCATCTGACTCACTTCGGCCTGGAACATACAAACACACACCACCATCTGACTCACTCTGGCCTGGAACATACACATACACACCACCATCTGACTCACTCTGGCCTAGAACATACAAACACACACCACCGTCTGACTCACTCCGGCCTGGAACATACAAACACACACCACCATCTGACTCACTCCGGCTTGGAACATACAAACATACACCACCATCTGACTCACTCCGGCTTGGAACATACAAACATACACCACCATCTGACTCACTCCGGCCTGGAACATACAAACACACACCACCGTCTGACTCACTCTGGCCCGGAACATACAAACACACACCACCGTCTGACTCACTCTGGCCTGGAACATACAAACACACACATACACACCACCATATGGATGCAAAAAAAAAAAAAAAAAAAATAGAAACTACAAAAGAACCAGTAAGTGAAAACATGACATTAAACAGGAACAATGTAGTATGACTCAATTTATACTTCCAAAATGGAATATTTAAAAGTTAACAGAAAATATATACATATTGATATTTACATTAGCTACATTAATTATTCACTGACATTGAAAAGAATATTTTTGAGACATGACCAAAATTGTAATACACCCAACAACTATGCTAGCAGGCCCCGCTAAAATAATACACCTCTACTTTCAAAGAACATTCAGTGACTTGCAAGAGAAGTTGAACACTCACTGCCATGAATATACTAAGAGTCTGATGCAGGATGTATTTGCTGTCTGCATCCATGGCCACCTCCACCTTGACGGTTCCAGTGTAGATATTGCTAGCCAGGGTCCAGAAGTGAGGTTCATGGATACTGTAGACGCCTGTCAGCTGACACACCTGTCACAACACGATGTTGAGATGGTCCTTTAAGTACAGTAGACCTCCCTCCAAGCAGCCACCCCTTGGCCATGACCACCCCTTGATAACAACCACTCAAACACAGTTTATTTTAGCATTTATAAAAGCACTTTTACCAGTTTATAAGAATTGTACTAACTTAAACATAGCTTAATGAACCATTTAGTAATTTGTTCGCAATGAAATTGCATTTGAAATGTGAATTTAAACAAATCAACTATATATTTCTATATTGAATAATAAGTAGAAAAGGCAATTATTAAAAACAATTACAGGTATACCTATACACTTGATAATGTGATGTTATTCACATATGAAATGTGACTATGACACATGCACACACAAAATTTGATTAAAAAATATTATGGCACTGTATTGAAATGAATTTGCATTTCAGTTTGGCAAGAGCCATGCAGGTATAAATTTCTATAGCTTATTTCACTGAAATGATAATTAAACAAATAAATCAGTGCCGCTTGTAATGGAATTGAGTGCTCTAACCACTACATCACTTGCTGACAATGTAAATAACAATTTATCAATGGCTAATTAGATAGAAAAGCATTTAGTTTAATTTGTTGCACAAAAGGTAATTGATAATGTAATAATTACCCTCTTATAGCAGCCAGGTAGAAGATGGTCTAGAGATGTGGGCTGGCGCTGCATCAAGATGCTGATGGAATCTCTCATGAGAGGCACAACACTGCGGATAGAGAGGGACACTCAGAGCGAAGGAGTTGCAATTATACTTCCATGTGTTACATGTAGATGAATAATCGTTGGCCTTTCAATAAGCTAATGACTTCCTTGTCCACTTGACATCTGGGTTTTTGCTTTGGATGGCAATCTTGTTAAATCTTGCTAAATCAAATGCGCTACATGGTTCTTGATGAAAGGTAGACCACAATTCCAGAACCTGCTTATGAAACCTTGGAATGTAGTGCCTACAAGTTGCCAATGAATTTAATGACGTTATCTAAGAGGAAATAAATGCATTCAAGCTGAAGGGTTTCACAGTGCTATGGCACAATAGGAGGCAGGTTTGAAAATCTGTACGTATTTTGGTGTTACAACAAAGCAAACACATGGTTCTTTACAGCAAACAGGATGCTGTATTCATCTAACAATTCTATCAAGTAAGACACTTCATTGTAAACAGTGGTGTGAATTACCCAGTGCCAGTGGTATATTATTTCAACAATTAAGTAAGTAGAAAAACAATGCAAGCAAGCAACAAAGGATATGCTTTCAAACATACGTGTACCTTACCTAAGAGCAATTAGACAAGCTATAAAGACAGAACATATAGGATCCGCAACCATCCAGCCAAACTGTTGGATGAGTCCCGAGGAAATGATCACTCCGACACTGCCAAGAGTATCGGCCAACACGTGCAGGAACACACCTGAAACAGGACAAACGCAGTCATAGTCATTCTAGTCATCATAGTGACACTGGACAGCTTCAGATCATCACCAAGTGTAGTATTTAGTAGGAACATTTAACATTTTTCATAATGGAATGAATATATGTTTATATAATTTGCTACAAAGGGGATGTGTGATAGTTAATTTATAAAATGAACCACCTTTCCATTGATCTGTTTTACACAAAGAGAAAAAAAAACATTTTTGTATTTCAAAACACCCATTTTGAAGAAGCATTGACTTTTCCAAAATACCCTCTTTTAGACTAAAACAAATAAATCCTTTATGAACAAACACATTTAATGATATGACGACATTTGACATATGTGACTGTGGCCCGGTCTGGGGTTAGTTTTTGACTGGCCAAGGAAGTTTGCCCAACTGCCACAAAATGTACACATAAAAAACACCCACTTTTTAACTTGGCGAAGTAGTTTAATTAAAAAGATCCCTTTTTCTTGATTGTGCAGCCATGCAAAGTCAAAGTACATGTTAATCTGTGCAAAAGCCGAGTCCAAATGGTATTTCACTTGGTACTTCTGAATTTTTGTGACAATACAATGCTATCCAAAACAATGAAATTTAAATTAGCACTATAAAGGCAATTCATGAATGAAGTAGTTACTCAAGAGCAAACACAAAAACTTATTACATGGTTCAATGGCTTATAGTAGACAGAACATCAGGAATGGCTATTTTAATATTCCACTTCACTGTTTGTCTACACTACAACATTTGTTTTTAGGTACAGAACAGTAAGACCCACCTTCCATGATCTTGTTATCAGACCCAGTTTGTTCTTCGTGTGGCGGCTCTTCGTAGGTGAATCCTGAAACAAAACAAATGTTTTATAACACCTTTAAATGAACCATCTTAGATACTAGTTCATCATGCATGATGTACTTTCTGTTTACATCCATACTGCTTCTAAATTGGAAGCTACTAATTATTTAGATTTCTCCAAATTAATCAATCTGCAATCATACGTGATAAGTAATAAAACTATAATTTGATGTGCTATAAACAAACCCATAAGTAAACGTACCAGAAGAAAACCAACCCAGTGTTAATATACTATTTTAATTTACCAAGTTTGTCAACATCTTATAATAATTACCAATATAAAAAATTTAGATGTGTACTTAAAAAAATTGCATATATAAACATATATAATGTATAACTGGAAAAGTTTCTAAGCGCCACAATTTTTTTTATAAAGCAGCAAACTTGTATAACTTCAACACCAATGACATTTAACAGCTACCATGAGTCCAACCAAAACAGGTTGAATGTCCCACTTACCTATGTCATGAGAGTGGCCGTGACTATTGCGATTATGACTGTCATGACTGTGGCTATGACTGTTGTGACTGTGGCCATGACGGTTTTGACTGACGTTGTTATGACTGTGACCGTGTGAAATGGTGGGAGCATGCGAGTGGCCGTGTCCTGAAACAACAATACGTAAAACATAAAACAACAATTAAATGACATGGAGGGGAGGCATTACACTCCATGCATTCATGTGAAATTTGAGTACGAAACTCAACACAGGAGGCTAGTTCTGTCTACTTGACAGTGGTCCTGACACATGATATTGCTGAAGACTGTACTAACCACAATATTTTATTTCTTTATGAATTCACAACTTTTTATTTCTAGTATATCTCGTACACAATTTATAAACATGTTTTACATGTGAGAGCAGTTCTAGGACCGATCAGAATCATCAGAAATGCAATAACATTTGTAATGATAAAGACTAATGAATATAAAGCAATATTTACCTCCATGCGAGTGCCCATGAGCTCCACCATGAGCAAATAAAAACATACCAACAAGATTCACGAGGAATCCAATTACAGAAACTAGGAAGAGTCTGTCATGGTGGACATGTGGTGGGGCAAAGAGTCTCTGGAAAATACCAAGAACAGTCATGTGTCACGGATCAACAAATCTCCGAAAATTACCAGTACAGATTATCCATAACATGCAACATGTTTTCTGGTGATGCCACTGATATTACTTCAGTGTCTGTTGATGTAAATAATGAGATAACAGGTGCAGGTATATATTACAGTAAGAACATGCTATCCATGATTATGATACAATTAGTATGTATTCAATGCAGCATGCACTAAACAGAACACATTTGCCTGATATGCAGTCCAAATATCAATGGTTTCTCTTGAATTCAGGTAAAGAAACACAACAAATGAAAAAGCTGCCCATATAACAATGCAAATGTTGGATAGTGTGCCATTCCAACACAATGTTTATGGGACTAGTAAAAACTACATTTGAGTTGTCTGTGCTTCAGCTTTTGTCCCAGTTGTGCATACTGAGCCAGTATTTTTTTATTTATCAATTTTATTTATGTAAAAATGTGCTAATGATTGACATTCACTGAACACATTACTACTGAAACACAGACGCAATAAAAAGGAGATTGAGAAAGTGTGACATTTGCAGAAACTTACCTCTACTGCTTCTTTGAAAATGAAGAATGAAATAAACAAGAGAAGCAGAGCATTTACAAATCCACCGAGCACCTCAGCTCGCACGTATCTGTAAAAAATGTATTTATAATTTTACAACTTCATTTGTTTACTTACATAATTATAATTATACAGTAACGTGTGTTGAGCAATGTGTCACCATGTAAAGTGGCAATAATTTTACAATTAATTAAATTCAATTAATGATGTTTTACAGCACTGTTGAGATGTGTTATGAAGGTTGTTTAGGTGTTTTGATGGACTTACCCATACGTAAATTTGTCATTGGCTCTCCACCGTGTTATAAGTGCTGCTATCAATCCTGCGAGCAATGCTGTACAATCAAAGAACATGTGGAAGGAATCTGAAATAAGACCAAGGCTGAAAGAGAAAAGGATTATCATTATTTAAGAAATGTAACAGCGGTTATAATTAGTTGTCAAATTTTTTTACAAAATGATTACTATTATTGGGTCAGTTTCATTACAAGATTAAACATTGTCCAGTAATATAATAATGTCTGTTTAATACTCAGTATATTTACCCTAGGTAGGTAAAAATCTATACACCTTTACTTACCTGTTTGTTAGGATACCATAAAAGAGTTCCACTGCTGCCATGCCAAGGTTCAAGATCAGAAACATAAACATATTCCGTGAATCTTTGTCTGACAATATTAACCTGCAACAAAAGGTCAACAAGTGAATCTACAACAAGAGATGAGGGAGTAGCAATAGTGTTGTTCATGTGACAGTAGGTTATCTGGTTAATTATGAGCTTACAGAGATGGCTAGTTCAACTGGGTGGGCACTGGGTGCAGATCACACACTTGTGTAGGGAAATGAAAATTGGTTGACATGAAGATGACTGGACATACCTATTTGTTTCATTTATAAGTATTGCGAAAGTCCTGTGCTGAAGGTCTTTGTACATGGAATACAATTGATAAAACCTACGAAATTAAAAAGGCACACAAAATGGGCAACAGCATTCCAAAATAATGATTTGGAGAAAGGAGGACCCAAATAACAACAAACATGCCAGATTGTAATCATCAATAGACTGTGGTGAACTAGGGTGCCTCATCTGTGTGCAGTTTAGACATGTGACTGAAAAAGCTGGCATAGCTAATCCTTGGCACCAGGCATGGGGCGATTCATTTAACTATTAACTTGCCAAAATTAACATTTAACATTAACTTAACTAGTTAACTTTTGAAGGTTAACTCAACTTGTGAAATTAACTGATTAAGGGTTGAAAAAAAATGATTTAAAAAAATATAAAAAATCGGATTTGTTTTATTTAAATCAGATTTTTTTATTTATTTGATTTTTTAATTTATTTGATTTTTTTTAAAATCTGGTATACACAATGTCATAAAATATTTTACTATCAGGCTATCTGGTGTCAATACAGGTACATAAGTGTGCGCACTTTGTGCTTTTGTATTAAAAAACACCCAAAACTTTGTTGATCTCGATGCTTGTAAACAATTATTTGTGTTAAATTCATATAAATCAGCGATTAAAAAAACCAGAAGTCAAAAAATTCATAAATCAATTTTTTTTGGAGTGATTTAAATCAAACAACCCTGGTTAAGTTAATCAAAAATATTGCAAGATTAAAATAACTGTTTAATAGTTAACATAGTAGATTAGTCGCCCCATACCGTACGGCATACCTGCTTAATGATTAGCATAGCCATAGCCATAGGCACAGCTTCAGTTCTATAGTGATCTGTGACAGCTGCAAGTAAGTTCGCTTTCAAAGTCATAGCTCTCCATTCAAACTCATATTTTCTAACCTGTTTTTCTAAAATTTATTTCAAATCATGTGTACTAGAGTCGGCGGTTTCAAACGGATCTCATCGTGTCTGATCTGGACTGTATAATTGTGTAGTGTAGACAGTGTGTTACCTGAGCCATGCCGATATCCGTTCTTTAATTCGCCAGCCAGGTCTATATTCCTTGTCATAGCCGTTTGTTGGAAGCATAATTTCGACTGCCGTGGTGCCATTCATGTTTATTCCGGTGTTTTGTCTAAAAAACGCGGTGGTTATCTCAGAGGATCTCAGACCAGCAACAGCTGCTATTGCCTACTTGACAGCTCGAGGAAGTTGACGTCGTGGACACGGGCACCCGTGACATAAAGTGTCGCCCTCTGTTGGATACTGGGTCCTGGAAGATACTAGCATTTTTTGTGTTGTTTCTCGCATTGAACAGTTTAATCCGAAGTTGCAAGGTTATGATGATATGACGGTATACAATACTGACTATTAGCCATCTTCATTTGAAGCACTATTTAATGCACCCAAAAGGGCACAGCAACGCCCACTCGCACTCAGTCTGGCACTGATCGGTGACGCAGCGCTCACCAAAGGTAGAGATAGTTGCGCGACCGTATCGAAGCCACCGCTTACACACTACAGGCAATGTCGCTATATACACAAACGTTACAATTTTAACAAGATTTAACAAGATTTGCCATCCAAGCCAAAGGCCCAGATGGCAAGTGGACAAGGAAGCCATTGGCTTATCGAGAGTCCAACAATGTTCACCTACTTATAACCCGCCCTTCTGATATATGTGTCAACCTTGTTTTTAAACATATTCACGCTGCTAGCAGTTACACAATCTGTAGACAGTTTGTTCCATTCATTTACTGTCCTCTGTGAGAACGAGTGCTTCCTGATGTCCAATCTACATTGATCCTTTACTAATTTTACCTCATGTCCTCTAGTTCTGCTATCCTTCTTGAGTGAGAAAAACATATTTCTATCAATATTTTCATACCCATTCAATATCTTAAAAACTTCAATCTGATCTCCTCTTAACCTCCTTGTCTCTAGAGTTGTTAAACCACATTCTTTCAGGCGTTCTTCATAACTAAGGTCTCTAAGTTCTGGAATCATTTTAGTTGCTCTCCTTTGTATGCGTTCAAGCATATCTATATCCTTCTTACGATATGGTCTCCATGCTTGTATA
Source organism: Lamellibrachia satsuma (assembly GCA_033239005.1). Lineage (NCBI taxonomy): Eukaryota > Metazoa > Annelida > Polychaeta > Sabellida > Siboglinidae > Lamellibrachia > Lamellibrachia satsuma. The sequence continues at coordinate 1,505,998 of BSQZ01000015.1, forward strand.
CAGTATTCTAAATGAGGTCTAACTATTGCTTTATAAAGAGGTATAATTAACTTTTTCCCTTGTATGTTATGTTTCTTCTAATCAATCCAAGAATTTGATTACCCTTTGAAGCTGCAATACCACACTGCTCTGAAACTTTCATATCAGCGCTTATTGTAACTCCTAAGTCCTTTTCTTTTACAGTAGTACCAAGAACAGTAGCTCCCATTTTATAGTTTACATTCAAGTTCCCATGTCCTGTATGTAGGCATTTACATTTCCCAAAATTGAACAGCATCTGCCATTTCTCAGACCATTTCACTAATCTGTCTAGATCGTTTTGTAAATGTTGTTTATCACCATCAGTATTAACCTTTCTAAACAGTTTTGTGTCGTCCGCAAATTTCAGTACGTTACTTGTTATACTGTCGTCCAAGTCATTGATATAAATTAAGAATAATATAGGTCCTAATACTGATCCTTGAGGTACCCCACTCAAAACCGATTTCCAATTTGAAACTTCGCCATCTACTACAACTCGTTGTCTTCTGTCAGTCAGCCATTGTTCTATCCAGTCAGTTATGCTATCCCCGATACCATGGGCTTTTAATTTAAGTAGCAATCTTTGATGTGGCACTTTGTCAAAAGCTTTCTGAAAATCTAAGTAGATAATATCTACTGGCGATCCCTCGTCTATCCACTTAGTGATTTCTTCCAAAAAACATAACACATTTGTTAAGCATGACCTCGCTTTAAGGAATCCATGTTGAGATGAATTTAATAATTTATGCTTAACGAGGAAGTCCACCATATGGTCTTTAATTAACCTTTCTAATAATTTACAAATCACTGACGTTAAACTCACTGGTCTGTAATTCTCTGACTTATTTCTCGAACCCTTTTTAAATAATGGTATGATGTTTGCTTCTTTCCATTCAAACGGAACAACTCCCTCTTTTAATGACAAGTTGAATACTCTTGCAAGTGGTATACTGATTTGATCTACTGTTTCCATTAGTAATTTTGGAGGAATCCCATCCACTCCTGGTGATTTGTTATCCTTCATTGCCTTTATTTTCTTAGCTACCAATTCTGGAGTTACAACTAACGGTCCTAAATAGTCAGATTTAGTCCCCTGAAATTTAGCATCAGCAACTGGTAATGAACTAATATCTTCTTTTGTAAACACTGAACTGAAGTAACCATTTAGGTCTTCCGCCATTAAAAACCCCTGTGATATTATATTTCCAGCACTGTCTTCTAGAGGTCCAACCTTGTCTTGTACGTTTTGTTTACTCCTGACATATGCATAAAAACTCTTGCTGTCAGTTTTTATGTTACATGCCAGTTTTTGCTCATAGCTTCTTTTAGATTGTCTGATTTCAGTTGTAGCTGCATTAAGTGCCTCTTTGTATTTTGCATAGTCTTCTTCCTTTCTGGTACGCCTATAAACCCTCCACATAGTTTGTTTTAGCATTATTTTTCTAATTGCCTCTTTTGACACGTGTTTCTTTCTACACCGTT